>APFE031186591.1:251810-316597 GCA_000404065.3 Pinus taeda
CATCATGTTGAGGCCAAAACAATCCATCTCCGTCATTGTTCCACAAATGAGCAAATTGCAGACATCTTCACCAAAGCGCTTGGAAGAGAAAAGCTTGAAAGATTCAGAACGATGCTTGGACTCACCAACATCCCTTCAGATTAGGGGGGGAATGTTCACACCTAATCTTCTGGAATGTGAACAGTCATCAAGAAGATGAACTAATCAGTCACATTCATGTATATAACAATAGCTACCTAATGAAATAAACATATCAGTTTTTCTGGAGTTACTCCTGGTCTGACAATTATTCATTGTAAATATGTCAAAATGCATCATGAGTTACAAAGGTGGTATTTTTATCCCAAGGGGTCAAATTAGCTAGGTCTAGGGGTCAAGTTATGTCAAGTGATCATGGGAAATATCATGTTGCATTCTTGTCATCATTGACACAGAATTGTATGTTTTTTGAGTCAGTCTACACGTCAAAGCATAATTGGTCATGACATCAGCAAGAGTACAATGGTGAAGAGGACAATTGTTTCGCTTTTGTATTTCAAGTTCAAACCATAATTATCGCCATCTTGGGAGGTTATTTGCATGATTTTATTCATACAATATTTCTTAGATCTCTATTATTCCCATCAGAATCTTTTTGGTGGTCATGTTTGGTTGTTGTGCAAAGGAGGCAAGGGAGGCGCTATGTTTTCTTAGACACATTGCGTTTTTTCCTACATGAAGATTTATTAGATTTTGAGGTGTTATATGGTAAAGTTGAGCTAGGGGAAGGTGACCATGTGCAATTTAATTTTCAAGAGTTGGCTCCATTAAGCATCTCAGAAACTGACCACTAGTACCTAAACCATCAAATGTTTCATTTCTACATTTCTAAAGAAGTTGGAGTTTACACAACACTTACAGTGCGCTTCCAGACAAAGTTTTGTTTGACTAACATATCTTGGTCAAAATATAATGTATTTTTTTTAAGTGTTACTAATTGTAATAAATCCACCAGTAATTAATGAACTCATTTTGAAGCTAAGAAATAAGAAATAATTCATTTTTGGTGGAGCTTGCAAAAACGCAGCAAGGACTTGCTGCCCTTTTTATGTAGTCTTTGATGCTTATGAGGTAGTAGAATTTTGATGTTTTGATTGTCATGAGAGGATTTATATTAATTTAACAACACTTATTATGACTCCTCCAACATTTATACCACAAGAAAGTCATTATATGTTCAGAATTCTGAAGGCGCTGCGAAAGGTAACAATTTTGCTACGAAAGTGGGGTTAGCCAATAAGGAGGTCTGCAAGCACTATGAAGCCTATCTAAGAGGTTCAGTACCATCACACATAAATTTTAAAGACACCTATTCACTCCATTTCATTAGAGTATATCTGCAACCATACAAAACATGAAGGGCTACTTCGTTTTGCTATGAAACTGGTAGATTTGTTGTGTTTTTTACTGTTTTTATCATCATTTTCAAAAGAGGTTTATGACCAAATGGAAAAAAATTTCAAAAATATGAAATTGAATTTTTCCAAGCATGGCCAAAAAAAAAATGCCTCCTTCAATTTATACACTGGTGTTATATGTTGGAAAATTCAAATGCATGTTTAGAGCCTATGCTTCAGGGTTTGTCATTTCGTGTTTTAGTTATGTTGTTTAGGTGAGGATTGTGAAGAGAAGGAGAAACATTTTTGGAAAATGAGAGAGGTTTCTCTCAAGAATAATCCAATCTACAAAAATCTCTCTCAATTTTTGTACAGGAATTACGGTTTTGGAATTACGTGTGTCACTTTGAAACCCATTTTTCACAATTTTGCCAAGCCAAATTTGTTGATAGAGTTCTAAAATTTATTAAATTCGACTTGGTGGACCTCCAACTTGGCATAATTGATATGTTATTGAATTTTAGCTTTTTTGTGCTAATTTCAACTTTATATTTATAAACAAATTCTTCTCAATTGCTTCATATGCATAGGTTCCCTTATGGTGTTTGTGATTCAAAACAGGTAAATTTATATCAAGTTTTATGTTATAATCATGAGAAGAATAGCATGAAAGACAAGTCCTGAACATCAGAAAGTAAATGTACAGAAAACCATCAAGAATAACATTTAATGCAGTGTTTTGATAAAGGAGTTCACCCCTCCTAGGCTACATCCCCTTGGTCCAGCTTCCATGGCTTGAGCCTTTGTGTTTGCTAAAAATGGAAAAAACAAAATGTTTGCAATGCTCTACTACTCTTGAAACCTACTTCAATGTTTCCAAAAGACCCAAATATGACTCTCCAAGCTCTACAATTGGATTATAGCTGATCTAGGCATTACTTCCTCTCTTGGTGGCCTTGGGCTTACTTAAACTTCAACGTGGAAAAATCACATACAGAAGTGCCTCTCTACCTCTACAACTTGTTCCATTTTGTTTAGAGCATCCAAATTAGCTAGGAGCAACTCTTTCTGATCTCCATTTGGTTGAATTTTTCCAAAGTTATGACAAAAATAATTTTCTCCTAGTAAAACTCCACTTAAACAGGAGGAACTCCAGTTAACTCCATTAAAACTGGAGTTAGCGCCAATTTTGGAGGTCTGCCAAAATTTCTGCCATACTAACTGCACATTTAAATTAATGATAAGCTTGATTAATTAAACACTAATCATGATTAGTTCAAACCCACGTTTTAATAACCGTTAACCCTGGCAGTCTTGGTTGAAGAGGTTACATGGGTAGTTATGTGCATTAATCCGCGATTTTATGACAAACCGTTACAATACATGTTATACAACGGTGGACATATCTTGCATTTTAGCTGATGGTTAAGTTGGAAATTATGCTAGCCATCGGTTGGTTAACTATAACTGTTACATGTTATGGAGTTCACATGGGAGGGTTGACCTGCAGGCTTGCCCTCCTAATCCCCAAACTACAAAACGTTACAAAAAAAATATGTTCGGAAACCGTATATGGTTAAGATCCAATGTGTGGGTGTAATGGTATGTCGCTTGGTCTATGTAGAGGAGGTCGCGGGTCGAACCTCAGTGCCTCCATAAAAATTTTGATTGACCAATGAGAGGGCAAGTGGCGGCCTCCAGGCTTGCCACGTGTCACCCTCTCATTGCTCCACCTCAACAGTGTCTACCCAATTTCACTCTGACACTTGGCAACCAATAATTTGACCACCTATCAGAATATTTTGGGAATATTCCTTTTGTTGACTAGGTCGTATGGTTGCCTAGTCAGCATCCAAGTTAGACTTGTACCAAAATTTACCCATTCAGCAAAGCAGCCAGTGGGCTCTATCTCCCTCATATGAACTTCTTTTTGAATGAAACGAGTTGCATTGGGATTATTTTTCTGAGATGGACACCATTGTTCAGGTTTTGATCAATTCCGAGCACTTTGATTTTTGAGCAAATTTTTGGCCCTAATCCAAATTCTGATCACTCCTTCCCACTGACAAGCTTTTGGACCCAAAAGTTGGTTATCTGATGAGAGTTGAATACTCTTCTCCTTCTCAAGTTCTATCAATTGATTCTACTTGAAAAATATCCATGACAACCACTTGGGTTTACTGACATGCCTTGCCTTGCAAATGGCTTGGCACTTCAACCAATGTTCTACTTTTGTTGCTAACCCAATCCAACACTGGTTGACTACTTGTTGATTACCCTACTATACCAAAGAGATCCCTTGGTTCTTGGAAAGATGACTGATAGACTTCGCACTGAGAATCATGTTCCTCCTTTGCAAAACCTACATTTGATGTAAGCTTCTCCTTGGAAACCACTTTTCCAAGTTAAGCCCATATGAGTGAACTACAACAATGAGTTCCAATATCAGTAATAAGAAGAAAAGAAATGACCATTCTTTTACCTCCACGGTTACCAATTCCACATCTAGAAGAATGAATTCACCATCTCTTTCACTTCTTGGCGTCAACACATCAAATAGCATACAATTGTTGCAATTTATTTTTTTGCATTTTTGTCCACTTTCACTTCTTAATTCCATGATCCTCTAGTATTAACATGCTGCTCATGTCAGGCTTTGAGAATGAAGGCTAATCATGAGCCTATTTCTCAAGCATGGACCTTCCGAAATCCTATGACATCTTGTCACAAGAAACACCTTTCAAGGTTAATGGTGTTTCAAAAACACTCATGCAAGAATATATCATGACAACCTCTTCCTTTTTCTTATTCAAAGAAAAAAATGTCAGATCAAGTGAACATCCCCATGTATTCTTACATATTTTTATACACCAAGATGTTATAAAACATCAACTAAACACAAGTCGAAAAAATATGCTTCTTCAAACAACTGAATTTCAGGTCAAGCAAAAGCATGTACAACAACTTGATGTTTTACAACAAGAATTCCACATTCTCATGAAACAATTCATCACATCTACCTTTCATCTTTGAAGACAAAATCAACTCTTTCAAGTCAGTATAACATACATGTAACAATGAATCAACCACACAAGTCAATCGCACATGCATATTCAAGCACAATGAAACTATAAAAAATTCCACTGTTCACACATACAAACTCTCATGCATGTATAACAATTCTCAACTCTCTCACAAGTACAATCACAAGTACAAGAATCCCTTTGATATGTACGAGTACATAGAGAGCTGAAATGTCCAAACTTGTTGCAATAAAGTGAGTCAACATACTCCACTTTTGAACACCTTCCTGGCGGAAACATGCAAGTTCAAGAATGAATCGTGCATGCAAATTTGTACATAACTATACTTTTCTAACAACTTGCTTCATGCAATAGGCATCATACTTACAAGAGAAAATAAATGCATCCAAATAACAAGGAAATGCAATGATCAGGCAATAATT
Source organism: Pinus taeda (assembly GCA_000404065.3). Taxonomy (NCBI): domain Eukaryota; kingdom Viridiplantae; phylum Streptophyta; class Pinopsida; order Pinales; family Pinaceae; genus Pinus; species Pinus taeda. The sequence continues at coordinate 256,653 of APFE031186591.1, forward strand.
TCATCAATTATCAAAATAAATGCAAGGACTTATTTGTTTAAGAAATATAACCATCTCCTTCGAAACCATTTCAATGGCGCTTCTTTCAGATGCACTTCATCATGTGTATCATTCTGACCCACATCAATTATGGAATCCTCTTTTCCCTTCATGCCAAAATCTCTCTCTAGCTTCTTCAAATGTCGTGGATGACTTGTTGGATACAAAGTCCAACACTTGTCTACAAGATGATCCTGCTTGTGGCAATGAATGGAAACTATTTGCAACTTCTTTCCAACATGGTTTCAATTATCCAATGGACCTTTGGCTTTCCATCTCTTTTGTTTTGAAAGTTTCCTGTGTATGGTTATCCTCTTCCAACACCTTGAAATAGTATGGTTATTCAAACCGCAAAAAGAACATGTCAATTTGCTCCAAATCTTATGTGAAGATTTACCATGTTTATCATAATCAAAAGAAACTTGATTAAAGGCAGATTTATACCTTGCACATTCACCTGTGTCGCCTTCTTGAGGAGGTGAATTTGATGAGGTAGTGGCTCTCTTTGGAATACCAACAATGGTTTCAATGACCTTATAGATTTCAACATTTTATGTTTTCCATTTCCACTAGTTGCATGCTTATAAGCATATTCTTGCAAAGTGGGAATAAAACTTTTGCATTTCTCATGAACACAAACTTCACAAGCTTGAGGTAATGAACATGTAATGAAAGTCCTTCTTGGAACACCTTCATGTGCCTCCTTGGCGTTGAAGCATTCTCCATCATGTTGTCCATAACCAAGACCCAAATACCTAGGCCTTTCCTCAACAACAATTGACTCAACTATGCCTTGTGCATGTTTACCTAACCCTTTACCTTCATAGCCCATCTTCATCAATAATTTGGACCCTATTCCTCTAGATTTTCTTTAAAAAGCACCAAAACATTCATTTTAAGAGGAAATTGAATATAAACTTGAATTTCATACTTCATTTTCATGCACATACTTGGCTAGGGTTTCCTTGGCATCATGGAGTTGAATCTCCATCCCATGCATCTTTTCAAGAAGCTCTTGCTTCTCCTCCTTCATGACCATGAACTACTCTTGAAGTATAGTGTTATCCTTCCTATCTTCATACGTCTCTTGCACCATATCTCTCATGATGATAAGATCTTGCAACGTCTCTTCATCAAAGAATCTTGCTAAGGAAGATGGATTAGAAACATCAATTGTTGAAGTTGCCATCACACTTGTAATGCATCAAAAAGCTTCCCAAATATGCAACCATTAAAAACCTAATTGCACAAAAATTAAGAAATCAATAAAACAAACCTTTGCTCTGATACCAAATCGATGTGTTATTGAATGTTAGTTTTGTTGTGCTAATTTCAACTTCAAATTTATAAAAAATCCTTGTCAATTGTTTCATATGCATAGGTTCCCTTATGGTGTTTGTGATTCAAAACAGGTAAATTTATATCAAGTTTTATGTTAGAATCATGGGAAGAATAGCATGAAAGATAAGTTTTGAACAACAACAAGTAAATATACAGCAAACCATCAAGAATAACACTTAACACAATGTTTTAATAAAGGAGTTCACACCTCCTGGGCTACATCTCCTTGGTCCAGCTTCCATGGCTTGGGCTTTTGTATTTGCTCAAAATGGAAAAAATTGTTGTTTACAATGTTCTACTACTCTTGAAACTTGCTTCAATGGAATCAGGTCATCTAAAAACCCCAAAGATGACTCTCGAAGATCTTCAATTGGACTACAACTTATCTAGGCTTGACCTCCTCTCCTAGTGGTTCTAGGCTTCCTTAAATTTAAACGTGGATAAATCACATAAAGAAGTGCCTATCTTCCTTTGCAACCTATTCCATTGTGCTCAGAGCATCCAAATCAGCTAGGAACAACTCTTTTTAATCTCCATTTGGTTGATTTTTCCAAAGTTATGAAAGAAATAGTTTTCTTCTAGTAAAACTCCACTAAAACTGGAGGAACTTAAATCTACTAAAACTAGAGTTAGCACCAATTTTGGAGTTCCGCCAAAATTTCTTCCATACTAACTGTGAATTTAAATTAATGATAAGCTTGAATAATTAACCACTAATCGTGATTAGCGCAAATATGCGGTTTACTAATTGTTAACCTTGGTGGTCTTGGCGAAAGAGGTTACGTGGGAAGTTATCCACATTAATTCATGGTTTTATCAAAAACCGTTAGCATGCGGGTTATACAACATTGGACTTATGTTGCAATTTAGCTGACAATTAAGCTAGAAATTATGTTGGCCACCAGTTGGTTAACTCTAACTATTAAATGTTATGGTGATCCAAGTGGATATTGGTGGCCACCTGCCAATTACACTTGGATGCCCACCATTGCTTCTTTCATTTTTTCAGTTTCCTTAATTGTAGCACAGTTTACTATTTTTACTAGTTTTTCAGGTCCTAAATTTCTGAAGCCGTTTTGATGCCCTGAACAACGGTTTTTTGGAAATCTACCGCTAGCAATTTTCTATCTAAAATCATCTTTTTCGTCATAGTCCTTGGAGAGATCTTTCCAAGGGGTTATCATGTGCGTCAAATGGAGATAATATGACCAAGTTGTGACCCTAGAAAGTTGGTTTTTCAACACACCCCAATGGGGCCCATAAACTCTTGGTGTTACCTCTCCTCGGGTTAGGGTTCTGGTTGTTTAGGGTTTGCTCTTATTGTTCAATAATAAAAGTACCATTGAGCCTCATTGTAAGGTAGTTAAGAGGCATGTAGCAGCCACATCTCTTCTCAGAGATAAGCTACCATCACCCAAGCTAGTTTATTTCCATTTCTGTTTGTAAGCATATTTCAGTATTCTCCATTAATGAAATGAAGTATTATTTCTGTTGTATCTCTATATTTGTGTTTATTTTTGTACTTTATTACGTTTTTTTTAAATCCGGATCAGTGGTATCAGAGCGGTCTGCTCTTTCTCTGATTTTCCTTGCATGTCCCCAATGAGGTCGGCATATAAGGAGTTAGGGATTGAACTCGTCGAACCTTTGCAAGACTAGTCTTGCCAATCCTAACAACCTCCCAAGTTGGATGAAAAGAAAGACGAAGGGGCAAGAGATCCTATCAAAATCTTGCTCGAAGATGCCCTTGAGCGACAAAGGAATGCGATGATGGACAACTTTTCCCAGATCCTTCAATGACTACCTAGGGGAAACACATCTACTTCTAGCAGCTACTCTGGAAGTGCCACACCCTTTAAGGTACAAGTTAACTTTGACATTCCCATATTTGAGGGTCAAATAGATGCAAAAGCTGTAGATAAATGGTTAAAGCTACTAGAAGGGATTTTTTTGTTCATGATTTTTCCGGTCGGGAAAAGATTACTTTCGCTCTTCTTAAAGTTTCCCCCCACGTCAAGGACTGGTGGGAAACCTAATGTGAGCAGAAGGATGAAAGTACAGCCTCACTTTTTTCAGTGGCACCCACTTGGAATTCATTCTGGGCTGCGATCAAGGAGCAGTACTACCCTGTCGGAAGCTATGAGGATCAATACATAAAGTGGACCACGTTGTGGTAGGGAAGGGACCAAGACATTCCAGAGTTTACCAATATTTTTCATACCCTTAGCACAAAGTTGGGTATCAAGGATTCAAAGTAGCATTTGGTACTCAAATACCGTAGCTGCCTACATAAGTACATCTAGGATGAAATATAATTCCTAAACATCTCTTCTCTTAGCATGGCATACCGATATGCCTTTAAGATTGAGCAAAAGTTTAAACAGAAGAAGTGAGACTTCGGATCTGCTAATCTAAATCAAGGGAAAGGTGCCCCCAAACCGCAGAACAAAGGACAAAGCCAAGGTGGGGTGGCCCAAGACAACCCGCCAAAGCCACAAGAAAAGAACAACACCGTGAAGCCAGAAAAGGACACAGGAAAGTGGTGTGAGTTCCATAAGAGCTCCACTCACAACACAAGTGAGTGTTGGGCCAAGCAGTCACTGGTGGCCGAGCTAAAGGCTTCAGAATCAAATGCATGTTCCAACTCTAAGTCAGAACCCAATAAGGGAAATGACAAAGTGAAGCAGATTATCGATGCAGAGCCCAACACCATCATTGCCACCATGAAGATCCAGAAGGAGGAACTTGAAGATCCAGAGGAGGAGGACCACCTCTTCCACTCCTAGATCTGGGTAAAGGGCTCCCCACTATAGTTCATTGTCGACAGTAGAAGCCAAAAGAACCTCATTTCGGTAGAGGTCATGAAGTGTCTAAGCTTACCGACCACAACACATCCACAACCATACACCATCGGGTGGCTTCACCAAGGACGAGATCTTCGCGTGAGCGAGTAGTGTCACCTTCCATACAACATCAAGCCCTTCACGGATGAGGTATTGTCTAACGTTTCTCCCCTTGATGTTTGTGATTTATTATTAGGCCAGCCATACTTGTGGAAGTGACATGTTGTGTATGAATCAAGGCCTTGTGCTGTTATTTTTACTTTGGGAAATAAGTTGTACAGGATACCGAAGGTAGCACCGCCTACCACCATCTCTTTGGCTACTGCAAAATAATGCAGTAAGCTCATTTCCAAAACAAGTAAATTTGTTTTCATGATGATACGCCCTCAAGGAAAGAAGAAGATGGTGACCATGACCTTTAGACAAGGCCCCTCCGCATGACAACTACAGATGGAAAAGGTCATGGAGGAGTACAAGGACATCTTCACCTCCCACACACGGGTTCATTTGCACTGTCAAGTCAAGCACTCCATCGACATGACCCCAGGTGTGCCGCTACCCAATGGACCAATCTATCGGTGCTCTATTCTGGAGAATGATGAAATCAAGAGGTAGATTCAGGAGCTATTGTAGAAAGGTCACATCCTACCGAGTTCATCACCCTATGGGAGCCCGATCATGTTGGTACAGAAGAAGGACGGGACTTGGAGACTCCGTATTGACTATCAGATGTTGAACAAGATCATTGTCTGAAATAGGTACCTAATCCCACGGATTGATGACCTTCTGGACCAACTAAAAGGAGAAAAATATTTCAGCAAGATCGATTTGAAATCAGGATATCACCAGGTATCAATCGAACCCTCAGATGTGTGGAATACTGCCTTCAAATCTAAGGAGGGCCTTTTTGAATGGTTGGTTATGCTTTTTGGGTTAACGAATGCTCCTACAACCTTCATGAGGCTAATGGATGACATCTTATGGCCATTCACCAAATCATTTGTAGTGGTATACTTGTATGACATCCTGATCTTCAGCCATAGTTGGGAAGAGCACCTCCACCACATCTGACAAGTTCTCCAAACACTGTGACAACACAAGTTATGTGCAATTTTGGCATGATCCAAGTTTAGTATATTGGATACATTATTGATGAACGGGGGGTGCATGTGGATCCAGCAAAGATCCAATATTTTGGATTGGCAATCTCCAACCACTTTGACAAAGCTCCATAGCTTTCTGGGTCTCGCCAACTTCTACCACAAGTTTGTGTTAGGATTTTCTCATATCACTTGGCCTCTGAGTCAAGTCATCAAGGGAGGAGTGAAAGAGAAATTCCTTTGTTCTGAACATCAAAAGAAGGCATTCACAGAGTTGAAACATCACCTATGCTCGGCACTAGTGCTTGCATTACCAGACTTGCAACAACCATTTGAGACCGAGACAGATGCCTCTGACTATTCTATTGGGGCACTCCTTACTCAACACGGGCATCCAGTGGCATATCACAGTGAGACACTTTTAGACACAGTTCAGAAGTATCTCGCTTATGAAACAGATATGTATTCCATTGTGCAAGCCTACCGACAATGGAAGCATTAAATTTTGGGGAAGGAAATGGTCATCCACAATAACCACCAACCCCTGCAGTTCATACAAACCCAAGGGAAGTTGCTGAATGATCGCCATTAGAAGTGGTCAACATACCTGCAACAGTTCCATTTGAATATCAAGTATAAGAATGGCAGCACCAATAAAGTTGCAGATTGCCTCAATCGACCACCGATCATGGCGTTAACCACTGTGCTCAACTCTTTTGGGCACAAGACTTTTGGTTGGCCACTTATCTACGAAAGCAACTCAGAATCTGACCACACATACCAGACACTCTTAGAGGGTCAGCATGTTCCAAATTTTCACCTCCAGGATGCCCTATTATGCCAGTCAGCTCAGCTTTATATTCCTTCAAGCGAGTGTGCCAAGATGATTTGGGAAGTACACTATAGTCGAGCTATTGGGCATTTTAAGGTCGAGAAAATGGTAGCAATACTGCAGAAGTATTTCTACTAGCCGAATCTTCGACAGGATGTCGAGAAGTACATCAGATCCTGCACTGCCTATGCCATTGCTAAACCGGCCATCAAGAAGCACGGCCTATATACCTCGCTACCTACCCCTAGTCGACCTTGGGAATCCATCTACATGGATTACATGTCGAGCCTTCCTTCTACTAAGCATCGAAATGACTTGTTTTTGTGGTTGTCTATAGGTTCTCGAAGATGGCCATTATGGCGGCTTGCAAGAAGAATATCACAGTAGAAGCCACTGCTAAACTCTTCTTTGAATGAGTGTGGGTAAACTTTTGGATCCCACCATCTATCATCTCAAATCAGGACAGTATGTTCTTCAGTACATTTTGGTCCAGTCTCTGGTCGATGCTGGACACCAAACTCACTAAGTCCGTAGCCTTCCATCCCCAAATTGATGGTGAGATAGAGGTTGTCAATAGGATGATCGTAGATATTCTGTGCATGTACAACTCAAAGCATCCATGCACATGGGATGAGAGCCTCCCATATGTTCAACACAGCTATAACCGAGCTCTCCACATCTTGACTGGCCACAACCCTTTTCAGGTGGGCTTCGGATTCCAGCCACTATGTCCCATTGATGTGGCCATGCCATTTGCAGCTACTTAGGTAGAATCAGCTCATGTCCAGTCTGAAACAGATAAGGAAAAAAACTTCATTGAGCACATCCAACATATCCACCAGAAGGTCCATGAAATTTTGGAGAAATCAAATGCCAAGTACAAGCAACGACATGATCAACATTGGGTGCCACAAGTTTCAGGTGGGCATCAAGGTCTGGTTGCATTTGCAAGAGGAACGCCTTACCGGAGCTTATCGGAAAATTAGACCACTTTGATATGGTCCTTACATCATTACCAAGGCCATGGGGGACAATGCATTTGAGATTAGTGTTCCCCCATTCCTTGGCCTACACCTAGTGTTCAATGTGGAATTGCCTTCGGCCATACTTTCCACCATTACTAGACACATCCAACATTGTAGAACAACTCACACCAACAGAGTTAAATCCAAATTGCATGGAACAAGCTATGACTGATCAGATCATGGACATATAGGTCAAGCACACTCGCCATCAAAATATCCAACTGTATCGAGTTGTCAAAGCATGCCAACTCCTTCACAAGGGCAAGTGGCTCACCAGGGACCAAGTTCAGTAGAAGTTTCCTCATCTCATGGAGGAACTCAACACAATGGGGACCATTGCTTCCTGGGGGAAAAGAATGATCTAGGTGGATATTGGTGGCCACCCTCCAATTCCACTTGGATCCCCACCATTGCTTCTTTCAATTTTTCAATTTCCTTAATTGTAGCATAGTTTACTATTTTTAGCATTTTTCGGGTCCTAAACTTATTGAACCGTTTTGAGGCCCTAAACGATGTTTTTTTGGAAATATACTACCAGCGATTTATTGTCTAAAATCTTGTTTTTCGTTGTAGTCCTCGGAGAGATCTTTCCAACGGGTTATCATGCACGTCAAACAAAGATAATATGACCAAGTCACAACCCCAGTAAGTTGGCTGTCCAACTCACCCCAAGGGGGCCCATAAACTCTTGGTGTTACATCTCCTCGTGTTAGGGTTTTGGTTGTTTAGGGTTTGCTCTTATTTTTCAATGATAAAAAGGCCCTTGAGTGTCATTGTAAGGTAGTTTAGAGGCATGTAGCCACCACATCTCTTGTCATAGATAAGCTATCATCGCCCGAGCTAGTTTATTTCCATTTCTGTTTGTAAGCATATTTCAGTATTCTCCATTAATGAAATGAAGTATTATTTCTATTGTATCTCTGTATTTGTGTTTATTTCTGTACTTTATTGCGTTTTTGTGTAAATCTGCATCATATGGCATTAACATGGGAGGTTTGGCCTATGGGCTGACCCTCCAAACCACCAACCTACAAAACGTTACAAAACAAATATGTTCGAAAACCATATATGGTTAAGATCTAATGTGTGGGTGTAACAATATGTCTCTTGGTTTGTGCAGAGGAGGTCACAGGGTCGAACCTCGATGTCTCCATAAAAATTTTGATTGACCAATGAAAGGGCATGTTGTGGCCTCCAGGATTGCCACGTGTCAGCCTCTCATTGGTCCACCTCAACAGTGCCTGCCCAATTCCGCTCTGACACTTGGAAACCAATAATTCATCCACCTATCAAAATATTCTAGGAATATTCTAAGGAATATTATGGGAATATTTCAAGAATACTCTAAGGAATATTCCTTGTAATATTACTTTTTCTAACTAGGTTGTACAGATGCCTAGTCAACATCCAAGTCAACCATGTACCAAAATTTACCTGTTTGGCAAAGCGGTTAGCAGGCTCTATCTTCCTCTTATGAACTCCATTTGGAATGAAACGAGTTGTGTTGGGATATTTTTTCCAAGAGGGATGTGGTCGTTCAAGTTTTGATTGATTCTGAGCACTTTGAGTTTTGAGCAAATTTTTGCCCATAATCTAGATTCCCATCAATAATTAATTCCAAGCTGATTTGGATGATGAAGTTTGAATATTTTTCTACCCAATGCCATTATTTTCTCTTCAGTTAGCATATTTTTGGTTAGTCAAAAACTAAACCCTAGATAGTAGGATATGGGCAAATTTTCCATATATTTTATTCCTAAAGCATTGTAACCTATGCCTATCTTTGGGAAAAGAATGGATTTTTACCCCCTTTGACTTAGGAAGAGAATGTTGTATATAATTAATGAATCTAAATGTAAAAATGGCTTTGTTGGTCAGTGTGAAGAAGCTAGTCTGCAAATTTTGCATTTTTGTATCATTTTCTCAAGTGAATAGAAGGTGGCAAAAGGTGTTTTGAAAAGGATTCTTGTGTCAGATTTCTGTTGGTATGTGTATTACCTTTCTTATCAGTGTTTCTTATTTTTCTGTGGTGTGAAAACAATTCTTAATGCTCAACTTAAAGATATTATCACAGAGTTTCCTATCCTCCCCCTCCTCAAAATATCATCATCATCCCTTATTCACTTGAATCATTAATTATATGGAACCTATTCAAGGTGGATCTTCCTTCTTTCACCTACCTTCAAACAAGAACGTAAACCTATCTTTTTATCCTCATAACCAACCTAAGATCAAGAAATATTTTAGTCACTTGATTAACTAAGTGAAACCCTAGTGAGAGATCCCTCTCCAAGACTAGTAGGGTTGGATCCTAGCCTAAAAGTGGTCTATGGTTACATGTGGAATTTCTCTCCTCAACCGAGGGAATTTGTAGAGTGCTAACAATCTACTGTCATTCTCGAGGAGAGAAAGGTTTCATCTTATCCTGGAAAGATCATCAAAGTTTCAAATCTGATTGCCGATGGTGGACAACAGTCAGACATATAAAAGTTGAACCATTCACCTGGCAACTCCAATCAAGTTTCAATCTGATCCAAAGACTTGATTGGCAGCAGGATCCATAAATCAAGGTTTTACTAGTACCTCTATTGTTTCAAGATGGATCACAAATATGCAAGGTATGCTCCTTTAAAATGAGATCACATTCCAATTTTTCTGAATCACATGCCTCATGTAGATTGGAAAACTTATATGTAAAAATTTATAGATTAGGTAGGAGATGATGACGCACTTCACTTGGTTAAATTTCACTTGCATGTGCATAAGCTAAAGGTTGATTTTCATGAAGATTGCCTCATGAATATGTTCATGGTATCCTTGGAGGGAGATGCATGATCATGGTATGAAATCTTGCAAAATGCTTGTTTATATTCTCTTAGAGATTTTGATACAATATTTTATAAGGCATATAAAGAACACCATCCTTCCTTGTTGTTGGTCAAAGATTGTCGCACATATTTTGGAAATTTTATTGAGCATTTGGAAAGTTTTTATGAAGATGATCAATTTATGGATGACAAGATTATGGAGGCTATTCATGAGAACCTTTTTAACTATCAGGAAGAAGAATTAGAGACTAGTTGTCATCATATTCAATAAAACCTCCAGAAAATAGTAACTTTTCCCTTGCCTGAAAATGTGGTAGACAAACATCTTAAAATTGAAACTGTGCAGGATTTTGATATAGTAGTCATGTTCCATCCTCTAAAGTCGATGAAAAATTGCAGCAGACTTGCCAATCTTTTTTTGATCAAGAGAATGAATATAGGCATTCATTAGTTTCTTTAGATTGTTCATTTTATGTGTTTTTATTTGGAGCCCAAGTTTGTAAAGACCAAAAATTGGAATCTAACGAATTGCATGAACAAGTATCTATGGACATTCATCATTCATATGATACAAATGAAACTAATCAGATATATAGAAAACCTTTTTGTGTTGTAGATGTTGATGATAATGTTAAACAAACTGCGGTCATTTCTATAAAAAATGACCTTGAAACTCAAGAAATAGAAGACAAATTTTGTCTCTGTAAAAGACTTTCATATCATATTGAGGACGACAAATTGAATGCTGAAAAACATGAGATTGAGCATGAACAAAAAGAAGGTGTTGATTCAACTCTTTATTTATTTCATGATAAGGAGGAAGTTGATTGTTTTATATATTCTTTTGTTGAGTGTCATAAATTAAATTTGTAGATTAACATGTTAAAGAACAAGCTACTATTTCAATTTTGATGTTTGATCACATTACATATGTGTTTGATGCGCCGAAGTATGATGAGCATGATGATGGATTTGATCTTGATTTTCTGGAGCTACCTGCTACATTTTATTAGGAAATGATGATTCTCAATAATTTCAAGAAAAAAATCATCTTATTTATAATGAAGAGTCAATGCTTACAGATGACTGTTATGAATTAGTGTTTGGGAAAAAAATTAAAAAGAAGATTATGTTATTAAATTCTCATGAAGATGATGAGTCTAATGAAGAAGAACAATTAGCCATTATACTTGAAATTTTCTCCCTTATTTTTGTTGATCATCAAGAAAAGGTAATCATTCATGATTATCAAGATCCTCTTGCCAGTTTGTCACAATCATCAATGAAGGTAGATTTTGCAGCATTCCTGCACTAAGGATTTTAGTTTTAGTTACATTTTGAGTTTCCATTCTCTTATTTTTTCTTCTTGCTCAAGGAAAGTGTGAGCATATTTCAAGAAAGTGGCCATATGTTTTCATGGTTACACTACCTCTTTGACTTTACATTAATGAGCATCCCATATTTTGGTTTAGTAAGTAGGTTTGAATAAAAAGTGTGCAGTCAGTTTTAGCATTTGATTTTCAATCTTTCAAGAAGTTTCTCTGAGTCAGCCTTTATCTTTCATCTTTCAAATTTAGTATGGAATTGCAGTGTGATTATTTTCAGATCATGTTCATGCGTAGTATTGAATTGGTTTCAATTAGTAGTTTGAGAATATCACAAGTTAGAGCGGGTTGCAGTCTGTGAGTTGAGATTCAATAATCCCAATGGATTAAGCTACTAGCCTACAGTGTTCTTGGCACCTCACAGGGAAGATGTCATCCCCATTGAATCCAATGTTAGTATCCTATAGTCATAATAGTCAAAAAATAACTTTTGTCTTTCAAATTATTTGTCAAATGTATAAAGGATCGTTATGATCTTGTGGAAGATCATGCTTTAGGTATTAGGTGGAATAATTTTTTTTTATCATTCATTGTAAATATGTCCAAATGTGTCAAGAGTTACAAAGGTGGTCTTTTTATCTCAAGGGGTCAAGTTAGCTAGGTCTAGGGGTCAAATTAAATCAAGTGATCATGAGAAATATTATGTTTCCATGGTTGTCATCATTGACACGGAATTTAGGTGTTTTAAGTTAGTCTACATGTCAAATCATAATTTTCCAGGACATCAATAAGAGTACAATGGTAAAGAGGAAAATTTTTGCGCTTTGGTCTTTCAAGTTCAAACCATAATTATCGCCATCAAAATCCACTCTCAGCCACCATTGGAGGTTATTTGAATGATCGTATTCATACAATATTTCTCGGATCTCCATTATTCCTATCAGAAGTTCATTAGTGGTTGTTTTTGGTTGTTGTGCAAAGGAGGCAGAGGAGGCGCTCTATTTTCTTACAGGCGTTGTGTTTTTTCCTACACGAAGATTTATCATATTTTGAGGTGTTGTATGGTAAAGTTGAGCTTCTGAAGGGAAAGGTGACCATGTGCAGGTTGATTTTCAGGTGTTGGATCCATTAAGTAGCTCATAAATTGACCACTAGTATGTAAACCATTAAGCGTTGTGCTTTTACATTTATAAAGAAGTTGGAGTTTGCGTAGCACTGGCGCTGCGCTTCTAGACATAGTTTTGTTTGATTGTATTATCTTGGTAAAAACATCATGTAATTTTTTTTAAGTGTTATTAATTTTAATAAATCCATCAGTGCCTCATGAACTCATTTGGAGGCTAAGAAATCAGAAATGAGTCATTTTTTGTGGAGCTTGCAAAAACGCAGCAAGGACTTGCTGCACTTTTTATGTAGCCTTTGATGTTGATGAGGTAGTGGAATTTTGAAGTTTTGGTTGTCATGAGAGGAGTTATATTAATTTCACAATACTCATATTTATTCTTCCATCATTTATACCACAATAAAGTCATCATATATTCAGAATTTTTAAGGCATTGAGAAAGGTGACAGTTTTGCTATGAAAGCAAGGGTTAGTCAATAAGGAGGTCTACAAGAACTATGAAGCCTATCTCAGAGGTTGGCTACCATCACAGAGAAATTTTAAAGACACCCATTCACACCATTTTTTCATAGGAGGGTTGCAACCATACAGAACATGGAGGGCTACTTCGTTTTGCTGCAAAACTAGCATATTTGTTCTATTTCTTTATAGTCTTTGTCGTTATTGTAAAAAACAGTTTATGACCAAATGGAAACAAATTTCGAAAAAATTAAATATTTGTTTTTCAAGCATGGGAAAAAGAAAAAATCCTCCTTCATTTTCTTCACCAGTGTTATATGTTGGAAAATTCAAATGCATATTTAGAGCCCATGTTTGAGGTTTTTTCATTTCCTGTTTTAGTTATGATTTTTAGGTACGGATTGTGAAGAGTTGGAGAAACATTTTTGGAAAATGAGAGATTTTTCTCTCAACAAAAATATATTATACAAAAACCTCTCTCAGTTTTTCTACAGGCATTTTGGTTTGGGAATTACATGTGTCACTTTGAGAGCCATTTTTCACAATTTTCCCAAGCCAAATTTTTTGACAGAGTTCTAAAATTTTTGAATTCAACTTGGTGGACTTCCAACTTGGCATAATTGATTACAAGTTGTTTTGGATGATGAAGTTTGAATATTTTTTTACCCAGTTCCATGATTTTATCTTCAGTTAGCATATTTTTGGTTAGTAATAAACGAAACCCTAGATAGTAGGATATGGGTAGATTTTCCAAATATTTTATTCCTAAAGCATTGTAACCTCTTCCTATCTTTGGGAATAGGATGGATTTTGAAAACCTTTAACTTAGGAAGAGCATTCTTTATATAATTCATGAATCTGAATGTAAGAATGGTTCTATTGGTCATTGTAAAGAAGTTAGTCTGCAAATTTTGCTTTTTTAGATTATTTTCTCAAGTGAATAGAAAAAGGCAGAAGGTGTTTTGACAGGGATTTTTGCATCAGATTTATGTTGGTATGTGTATTCTCTTTGTTATCAGTGTTTCTTATTTTTACATGGTGTGAAAACAATTCTTCATACTCAACTTAAAGGAATTATGCAGAATTCACTTGTGCTCTGTTTTATATCCGCTGAACATTCATGTGTTTCCTTTTCTTCTAATGGCAATTTGGATTCTTCTACATTTGATGCTCTTATTGTCACCTTTTGATGTTGCACTCATCAACTCACTACAATGAAACTTGGTTACTTACCAGTAGAGCTTCCTATCCTTCCCTTTCTCAAAATATCATCATCACCCCTTTTCCAATTGAATCATAAACTATACTAAGCCTATTCGAAGTGGATCTTCCTTCTTTAACCTATATTCAAACAACAACTTAAACCTACCTTTTTTATCCTCATAACTAGCCTAAGATAAAGAAATATTTCAGTCATTTGATTGACTGAGTGAAACCCTAGTGAGAGAGCCCTCTCCTAGGCTAGTAGGGTTGGATCCTAGCCTAAAAGTGTTCAGTGGTTACCTTTGGAATTTCTCTCCTCAACCTTAGGAAATTTACGAAGTGCTAACACATTATACCACAAGAAGTGATAATTTTCCCTTTAGTGGTATTGATACGATCTAATCCCCACATTATCAATATATGTATATATATATATAATATATATATATATTATATATAGGGGTATACTTCTTGGTCTAACACCTACTTTAATTAAACTTAAAATTACGGTAGTTGCTAATGTAACTTATTGGTTTTTTAAGCCACCTTGGGCCTCTGCTACTACTATAGGGGTTGTCTCTTCCTCCTCAGTGTCTATTAATTCATCCTCAAGATACCTATACATACTATCCCAAGTAGACATGTCTACATCCTCCACCGTTATTACCATGTCTAAGAACAAGAAGGCATTTGGGCTTTATCATCAATTTCCCCCATGACTAATCCATAAAGTTTTATATAGGTTATTTTTGTTGACAGTTAACAAAATTAGCCACCCCGGCATTACAATCTCGGGGAAAACACAATGTTGCACTTACTGAAAATTTCGAGTTTAAAAACTCAGGAGGATGTGGAGGGAACAAAGCATCAAGACCAAAGAAATAGCATATATGAGGGGACTCACATTATCATATAGAGCGAGGATAATGCTTAGTTGTCGAGGAGAAACCTTCGAGATGGAAATCGTTGACATAAATGCACTTATGTTAAGGGTTGGTAAAAGGTCATCTCAGGAGTTATATCTCAACATTTTCGAGTGGAGATTCATGATAAATCTATGAGATATAATCTCTGAGATGAAGTGGAAGGTGGGAGAAAGGAGCACAGAATGAAATAATGTTGTCTATTATGTATGCAACATTTATATTATATACATTTTTTAATTTAAAGCCTTAGTTGTGCTGGTTCTTAGCCTTTAGGCCTTATACATTTAATTAAGTTTCATTTTATTTTTATTAAGGTATAAAAGGCATTAAGGTATAAAAGGCACAGAAAAGGGAAACCTAGGGTTTTAAAAGTATTTTTTGACTTTTTTTTTAATTTTTTTTTTAATATTTTTTGAATGTAAAAGGGATTTTTATAAAAGGGAAAGGAAATTTTGGAAGGGTCCCAATTTATAATAAATGGGGTTGTTTTGTCATAACACAATTCTATATGGGAGCCTATGCAAGATGAAACAAAATAGGAAAGGTTGGAGGATAGAGTAATAGTAGAGCTAGAGTTGGTTCAAGAATGGAGGAGAAGGTAAAGCAAATTTGTTAAAATTTAAATGAAGCACATGATAATCAGTAGAGTTATGTCGATGTACATAGGACCAACAAAAGTTATGAAGTGGGAAACTGAGTTTTTATTCATATACAACCCAATAAAAGCACCATTCAGTTTGGGAAAGGGATAATGGTCACCTTGATTTATAGGACATTTTAGGATCAAAGAGAAAATTGGACCATTTTCCTATCATTCTGTGCTACCACCCCACTTACATAAAACTTGTGATGATTATCATGTATATATTTTAAGAGATTATGTTTATGATGAATCTCACAAAATTGATTGGAGTGAGTTGCAGATCTCAGACATGCGAACTATTGCGGTCGAACCATTACGCGTATTGAACCATAGAGTTAGAAAACGTAGGTGTCACTTAGTGAACCAAGTTACGGACTAGTGGGACATGCATATCCCATGGTTTTCTACTTGGGAAGTTACCAAGATTATACATCGATCCTACCCCTCAGCTTTTGACCATATTTGATGCCCATTTTGACATAGATAGTTACTTATGTTGAGGCTCTATTTTTATTTTCATGATGTTTTGTTTATGATCACTATGTAACATTGATGCATTTCAATTGGAGAGATGGACTTGTTGAGAATTCAATAGGGGTTATCTATATGTTAATTCTCTTAACTTGATAGCTGTTTGTGTTACCTTTTTACTTATTAGCTTTGATATTTATTATTCCAATGCGAAATACATCAAACAACTACCAAAATAGTAAGAATATTGGCACAGTATATAGGTTGCAAGCTAAGGCAAAAACCGCTCCTCTTGAGGGGAAAATCCGAAAATCTCTTCTTATTTTCAGGTCTTTCAATTGACGAATACCATGACCTAGACTCAGATATATAACCTCCAAGATCAAGTATTCCTTGGCCTCCAGCTGTAACATCTTCGGCTTCCCAATACATTTGAACTTTCGTTGCCCATCAACTATTGCTTCTTCTCTAGGAGACTTCAATCTCCCTCTAACTGCTCTTCCCTTGACTTTGATTTCCTTTATTCAAGTCCTAAGGCTAGTAGGACACCCTAAGGGACATTTTCTTACCTTCTTTCTCTTCTTGCTTCCAAAATCGAACCTTAGACTTCCTAGTTTAGAAACCCTAACTTCATACTTCTAGAAGAATATGCTGCTTAGAATTTGCATTTCCCCAGAAGATTTTGTTGCCCAAAATTCATATGAGAGATGAGTGAATGAATAATGCAAATGGAGTATGAGTTATTCTTATAAGTTATATATAGGCTTCCTTCAAGGTTGGGCGTGGCTCTTCATGTAGGCTGACTTGATCTTGGAGGTATTTTTGATATTTTCAAGAAAAAATAAATTTTCTTTTACAATTTACAATGTGCCCATAGGGTCTTTCAAATATGACAATGAATCCTATACCTAGGAAAAAACCCTAGAAACAATTAATGGGTGCTTGACCTATAAAATAAATTCCTTGGGAAAGAAACCCAAGCTCAATAATAATAATATATAATAATATAATAATAATAATAATAATAATAATAATTTCTTTTTCATTTTTTTATATACAAGAGTATATTTCCTAATTATGAAGACCAGATATAGTTACACATTCTTCAACGCTCCCTCTTAACTAGGGAGGTATTCATAAGAGGTACATGGCTATTCTCAATTTGAAGAGATCTCATAAGAAGAGTCAGATTGGTAACCCATCTGTCTAGCATCATAATAACCAGCATTGTCACATAGCAAGGCCTTGAATAACAACTCTACCTCTCCACAAGATCTGAACACAATCCTGGTGAGACCAATGATGTATAGACACCATCATCGTTGTCTCTCCAAGGTACATACTCCACCCAGGTGTTCACAGAGTATGACCTCTCATTGGACTATTCTTATCTTGGGTATCTAATCCTCAAAGAATATGGGTCCATGACTACTATTATATTGAATGCCCTGCCACATTCTCAAAGAGTATCGAATCCCAGATGGTTACCCAATCCTCCATTCCTTCTTCCCAAGTGAAGACAACAATGTTGTGTCTATCTCTCCCTCTCAATTAGGGAGGAAAACTCCACCAAACCAAGCTTTTCCCTTAAGTATACAAGCTTCTTGTTTGGAAGTGATTTCATCAATATATCATAGTTGCACCACACCTTTTTGTACTAGCTCTTGTATATAGTGATACTTATTGTTGATATGCTTTGTCTTCCCATGAAACATTGGGTCCTCAGAAAAATGAATACAACTGGTGGTATCATAATGTATCATTGTAGGGTTCATCGGTCCTTCAAACAAGTCAAAAAGTAGTTTCCTTAACCAATCTGCTTCCCTGCTAACTTCACATGTTGCAACATATTATGCAATT
This sequence comes from Pinus taeda, assembly GCA_000404065.3. NCBI lineage: Eukaryota > Viridiplantae > Streptophyta > Pinopsida > Pinales > Pinaceae > Pinus > Pinus taeda. The sequence continues at coordinate 274,671 of APFE031186591.1, forward strand.
GAACTTGCTTTCCTTCTTTTAGCAACACTACAAAATGTATTCTCTAGTTTTCTTTTCCTGCTCATGGCCTTCACTCAAACTTACAGTTGTTAGTCCTATTCTAGTGCATTACACATGAAGCAGAGAACCATATATGTTACTCCCTTTCAACTAGGAAGCACCTCTTTATCTGGACTCCCTATAAATCTTAGGGAGATCTCTTCTATTCGTGCTTCCTCTAGGAGATTAGCTTCTTCTTATTTTTTGACATTGGAGAATATTTTCGTGGCTTCCAATCATTTCATTGGAGTTATCATCAACCTCATCATGCTAGTCACATCGAGCACCTTCACCAAGTTGAAGATTGTGTACCTGCACAACTTAGATAGAAAGTACAACCAAATCTATACAAGCATGATGTTAGTCATATCAGAATCACGAAATCATTTCAACTTTATACAAATCAGATATCTAGACATTTTAAACAAGAGACATGTACTCCTCAACATCCTGCTAGGGAATTTTGTTATACACCCCAGACTATCTCATAACAACATTCACTCCACCTAGGGTTTCAATGTTACTTCGAAAGGTATGACATACCTTACTACAACATATACCAAACCCTAGAAATAATTTAAATTATATATCTACAAAGCATCTAACATTCTTTCAAAAATACACATGTTAGAATTCTCACTCGGGATTCATACAAAAGAATCAATCAAAGTTAATCACATCTTAGTCATTATCATGACCAGCGTCCACTCGGATTAGTTTCAACCCCTAGATTTCCAGTCAACCATCAATCAATCACTAACACGACCAACTACTACTAGGGTTAGTTTCAAACCCTAGATTTCTAATTAATCATTAGACTCAACCAAAAAATAAAATTTCAACAATATCTTTTATAAGTCTCAAATTATATAGTCAACATTCATCAGATATTTCTACTTCAACTAAACTTAAACTCCAAGACCTTAGAGTTTCATTTTCACAAATTCAAAAATCTTACACAGATCGCAAATCATCATATTTCAGATATTTTTCTTTGACTAAGGTTTAGCTCCATAATCTCAACAATCATTACATACATAGATCTCAGATTGTTATATTTCACACTAGACAATGTTACTACTAGGATTTTATTGTAAAATCCTAGATTTTCATTTCCAACAATCACTTACTAGATTTCATATTGTTATATCACACACACTAGACAATTTTAACCTTGCAAGGATTTAGCTATAGCACCCTAGATTTTCAGATATCGTCATCCTAGAATCTTAGACAAGGACTTCCATTAAATCCTAAAAATCATGACCATCAATTACTAGGTCAATGCATATCTAGGAATTCATAACCATACATAAGCATATCATATGTCTTAACAACATTAATATATCTTCACCTAGACCATATTAGGATTGCAGCCAAAGGACATATCTATATATGCCTAGATTTCATCATCATGCAAATACAAATGTGTTAGTCAAAAACAACTTCACAAATATCAATATGAGTTAGACACAAAACCATCTTGATTACACTAGTGTTTGATTAAACAGACACAAATACCAAGGAAATCATTTCTAAAGGCAATGTAAGGGTCTTTCTCACATATTCCAACAAACCCTAATGAGCTAGGGTTCCAATGTAGAACACAATAAACCCTACATTACCAAAACTTCAAAGTTTCAAGATCTTGGAATTTATCATTCATCCCTAACAAGTTAGGTTTTCCTAATCATACCAAAATCCTAAACATGACATTACCAATAAAAATTCAACTACAATATCCCTAATCATCTTAGGGTTTCATACATTCATGATAGCACACCCTTTGGTTAGAGTTTTCCAGAACCTGTCTAGGGTTCTACAATATCAAATAAGAGTGAGGTAGGTAGGTTTATCAAGAGAGGAATCACCCAAACAAGAATCACTAAGATTCAATACAGCTAGTCATAACAAGGTTAGTAACCTTGTTTTGAGAGATCCTCCTTCTTGTAGATGTTTTTCCTAATCAAGACAAAATAGGGATTAGTATTTAATATAATCAAAACTAAATGAGTACATGAACCCAAAACTGAAAAGACATGAGATACTTATCTTTGAGAGTTATTGGGGGATCCCTTCGAAGCTTGAGGGAAACCTACAAACTAGAAAAGACATAATGTTGTTGAGGTGGATGTTGCTTCCATCTTCTAGCTTTATGGATGATGGTCCAATGCCTTTCACAGTATAGCTCTTATTGTCTCCAAGTTTCACTGAATATGTATATTTTCCTATTCCACCCATTTCTACCATTCTTTATCATGTCATTTATCAGGATTTATCATATAATTCCATTTTATAATTATTTATGCTCTTATGGATAAATATTATTTCTTCTCCTTTATTTTTAATAAATTGATGATTATGCATGTTTTTATCAATGATGGTTTATTAATAAATTTGTTCACCATTTTAGCCTCCAAGATATTTTCCAGATTGAAGATTTGATCTCCAGCTCATCAATAATGTGCCAACTCAGAAATTCGCTAGAATAAGAAGTGACAGTTTTTCATTGGACGTTTTGGGAAAATGGAGAAGAATATGGAAACTCTGAGACATGGATTTTGTCCAAAACAAAAAAAATTAGTTTTTCAATGAGAAGTTTTCCCAAATTCGGCCCGTACTAAGAGAAACAGAATGTTCTGTGAAGATGTTTTTCTCAGATTCGTTGTTGTGGCTGGTTTCCAAATTATTCCAGTTGCAATGCCAAAATCGACCTGTTCATATTGAATGATTGATGGAAAGATATTTCAGATATGATCTTGCTTATCAATTTGTTGAGAACAATCTAATTTTGTAACATAAATCATATTGTAATCATATCCGTTGTAACTTCTTTCTGCTCTCTATGTATTTAAATGAGAACAGAAACCAGAGAAGGGGATGAAGAGGATTCATGATGGATGATTAGAGAGAGAATTAGATAGATTAGAGATAGATAGGATAGGATAGGAGGAATGGGAGAATTACTGTTGAGAAATTGTAATTATTATTGTTTACTCTCGGTGTTGAAGCAGAGAATGAAACTAATGTAATGTTTATGCAATGATTAACATATAAAAATAGTTGTAGTTCCTCCGCATCTCCTGAAGTAATATGGCGGTGCTTCACTAGAAGCTAAGGGCCTGGCCTTGGTGGATCCACATGCTTCTTGTATCATTATTTTACAGTTCCATGTGATGGTTTGATTTATTTTTCATTTCTTTGAATTGCATTTCTTTACAATTTCTTGTTTCTTTACATTTCCTTGAAATTGTTTTATGGCATAAAATTGTAATTGAATCGCATTGCCATTTTCTTCCATCATAACAAGATTATTATCCTTTGAAACTTAAATTGTTATGTTGTTCATTCTAGTTATAAAGCTTTGATGTTCAATTCAGACTCTGATGTTCATTTAGCTTTGCCATTCAAATAGGCTTTGTTGTTATCTCTTTCAGGCAAGGATTTGGTTTCACCTTTTAAATGTTATTGCAGCAAGTGTGTTCATTTCATTTCTACTAGCAGCATTATTGATTGAATTTTAATTTCCATTTAATTTTTTTGGTGTGGAGTGTAAGATCAACAACTGTAAAGGACATGGACTATCACTGTCTAAGTTCTTAGATTGAGGATCTTGTTTTATTTCATTTGCATCAGTTGATAGAGAAAAGAGTTATTACTACTGCATCCTTGACCGATGATTGTTGTAGTTTCTTGAGTGAATGATCTAGTTTCAAAATATTAAGTTTCTTGCCATTGCAATTAGATTTTATTTCAAGCATCTGTTTACTCTTGTAATTGAAGCACTATACTGCAATTTAGAAACATTACTCTTGAGTAAATGACCGCCTCAGTCTACGTACACTCTTGAAATAACAAATCGTACCTAGATTGATAATTAATGTGAAGATAATTAGGAGTTAAAAAGGCACCTTCTATCACTCAACACTAGTCATGTGCCTTAATTCACTACTATCAATCACCCAAATGTCTTCATCTTGGAATGTCCCAGAGAGAGCAAAGAAGAGTCCTTCATCCCTTTCTATGAGTGATTCCTTATTTGAAGAGAATGTGAGACTCCATACCTATTTCTTTCCTTTCTTGAGATGGCTTGCAATCTTCTTGATGACCTTCTTTGTTGTAGAGGAGATCTTCATGATTCCCTTAGAGAACCAAAGCTTTGATACCATGTTGAGAATTCAATAGGGAAATGTATATTTTAATTCTCTTAACTTGATAATTGTTTTTGTTACCTTTCTACTTATTAGCTTTGATATTTATTATTCCAATGTGCAATACATCAAACAGCTACCAAAACAGTAAGAATAGTGACACAATATATAGGTTGCAAGCCAGGGTCAAAACCCCTCCTCTTGAGGGGAAAACTCGAAAAATCTCTTCTTATCTTTCAAATATTTAAATTGATGAATACCATGACCTAGACTCAGAAAAATACCCTCCAAGATCAAGTCTTATTTGGCCTCCAACTACAATATCTTCAACTTCCCAGTAAATCTGAAATTTTGTTGCCCAACAACTGCTGCAACTACTGCGTCTTTAGGAGAATTCAATTTCCCTCTAACTACTCTTCCCTTGAATTCGCTTTCCTTTGTTCAAGTCCTAGGGCTAGGAGGGCACCCTAAGGGACCTTTTATTTCCTTATTTCTCTTCTTGCTTCCAAAATCTAACCTTAGACTTCCCAGTGCAGAAACCCTAACTTCGTACTTCCAGAAGAATTTGCTACTCAGACTTTGCACTGCCCTAGAAGATTCTGCTGCGCAGATTTCGTACTTCCCTAGAAGCTTCTTCTCCCAAAATTCATATGAGAGATGAGTGAATGAATGATACAAATGGAGGATGATTTCTTCTTATATATATGCCTCCTTCAAGGGTGGACGTGACTCTTCATGTAGGCCGACTTGATAGCTTATGTAGGCGGACTTGATCTTGGAGGTACTTTTGAAATTTTCAAGACAAAATGAATTTTCTTTTATAATTTACAATGTGACCATGGGGTATTTCAAATATGACAATGAGTCCTATACCTAGGACAAACCCTAGAGGAACTCAATGGGTGCTTGACCTATAAAATAAATTCCTTGGGCAATAAACCCAAGCTCAATAATAATAATTAATATAATTTTCTTTCTTATCTTATATTATCTCTCTACTTATATATAATTATAATATTATATATTATATATATATATATATATATAAGGGTGCTTTCAGTAAATTATGAAGATTGAACCTAGTTACACATTCTCAACAAGACTTACTTGTATAAAAGACTTGATGAATTATGTTTTTGTTGGTTAAATATTTTATATATGACTTATTCAACATATGATTTATCGAATGTATGATTTATCTGATTCATAATTTACTTCTAATGTGTTGATGTTAATTGAGAAATTTTGCTATGTGGATACCAAATCTAATAATATTATAGCTAAGATCACATCTCTCTCTCTCTCTCTCTCTCTCTCTCTCTATACACACACACACACACACACACACACACGGAGTTGTTATGTGTATGTGTGGATGAGACCTAAGCTACAGATTGGAAGGGGACTATATGATAGCTAGATATCCAAGCTAGAAATTGGTGGATGTTGAGACATCCAACAAGGAATGGTATGATATGCATCATTCTATTATATTTTGTGTTTATTTGATATGCACTATTATGACAATGGGTAAGGTGCAGATTGTAGGTGACATGACTATCTGACTAAATAATTTGATGACAAGCAACCAAACCAACATTGTACTATGGTCCATGATAGGTGTTGACCCTAGTCCTTAAGGAAGGGTGGAGGCATTTCCCATCGTGTAACCTCCAATCCTAGAATTGTGGGAGGCAAATTATGGAAACACTCCCCTTTACATGTGATGAAGATTGTAGTTTCTTACTAGAGAAGTTAGGTCGATATAGTTGATACTTCCACTATTTTGTTTCTATCAGTGGTTAGATTGGTATAATCGATTCCAGAGTATATTAGAATAGAAGGTGGATAGGATGGGAGTGGAAGTAGGTTGGGGAGGATAGGATTTTATAGGTTAGTTGGGAATTCTAGATGGGAAGTGAGGTCCTTGTTTGATTTACTTAAATTTTGGTTACCACATATTTCTCCCTATTTTTCTATGTTTGATTGCCACATTACTTCCCGATTGCTTGTATCCTCTTAAATCTAACTTTGGGGCAAAGTTTTCTTAAGGAGGGGTGTATGTAATGCTCACTTCATGATCCTAATATTTATGTTAGTGTATTAATCTTCTTGCTGAGTGATTGACTTATGTGATTGATTCTTACAAGTATTATTAGTATACATATGAGGTATGTGTGTGCTAGCTACATACCCATGCCTCACACAAATACTACATTATTCTATGATTAGTTTTATGCTTGATTAGTGGTTAATTAAATGATTAACCCTTAATCATGATTTATAAGTCATTAATGATTTATATTATTATGATTAATTTATATTAGATTAATTAATTGCCATTTGTCCCCCTTCCTCGCTACCTATAGAGGCCTTCGTCAAGGTTGTCCTCCATCACCTCTTGTTTATATTATCATGGTTGAAGCTTTGAGTTGTAATCTAGAAGCTGAGTGGTTGGTTGGTTCTATCCCAGGTCTTAGTATTGCAAGGAATATTTGGGAAATAAATCACTCTCAGTTTGATGATGACACCCTCCTAATCGAAGGATCCTCCGTGGCGATTGCATCAATATTCAAAAATATTTTGGATTGGTATCTTCTCCTATCATGGGTATTGATAAACAAACTGAAATGTCAATTTATTAGCTGAAATTGTCAAGGGGAAACGGCGAAGGAAATTGCTTGCTTGTTGGGGTTCCTTGTGGATGCTCATCAGACCTCATTCAACTATCTTGGGATTGCCATCTCCCTTAACCAGGCATCAAGGGAAGATGGGGAGAATGTTATACAAAAAATAACGAAAAGGGTGCATTCTTGGGGAGTAAGATGGCTCAATTTAACCAGGAGAGTTATACTCTTAAAATTTGTTCTCCCCTCTCTCCTGGTGTTCCCGGGTGCTAGTCTCTTAGCACCAATATTCGTTAACCAACAAATAACGAGGCTCATTCAAAAATTCTTGTGGCAAGGAGGCAAGGGAAATGATCACAAATTCCATCTTTTCAACTGGAACTTAGTAAAGAAACCCAAAAACATGGGTGGATTAGCAAGTAAGGATCCATAATTTATCAATCTAGCTCTAGGGAAAAAGTAGTTTGGATTCTCCTCTCAGACTCCAACAAGTGGTAGAAAAATGCCTTTACAATAAAATACTCCCACAAAAATCGTCTCATCAGATCGGAAAGAGAATTATGGGAAGGTAAATGCTAAAAAATTTGGAGATTGTGTAAAGCTTCGTCATCACTCATTTTGAATTATCTTGGCTGGAAACCAGGGAATGGGAAATGTATCCACCTCTAGGTTGATTGCTCATTAGACCTCAATCTGGAATTCTCTGGTTGGATGGTGGCGCATGGGTTTTCTTACCTAGAAGGTATTTCTTGTTGGGATGACTAGGGTTTGCGATGTAAGTGGTTGCCTCTGGACTTGCCCAATCACCTTCTTAAGGATTTGCATTCCTTGATCAATAATCTAAAAGGGTTTGCTCCAATCATTACAAGAAAACTGGGCAGTCGTGTTATCACCAAAAAGTTGGTCATCTAGCTTAATTTACTAGATGGATCAAAGTACACCATGTAAAGCCAATTTTACCATAGTAAAATTGCTTTCACTCTGAGAAATTACTTAATAAACCACCTTTGTTAAGTAACTTATAATTAAACCCATGCAGAATAATTAAATAAATCACTATTTATTTAATTTTCTTCTAGTAATAATAAATTAAACCATTGTTCAATTATTATTCATTGTCATATTTGACCCAATTATGAAAAAGAAACATATTAATAAATAATATTTTATTTTTTTCTAGGGAATAATTAAATTATTATTCTTTGTGTTAAATTTGACTTAAATCCTTAGGAAAGTAAATAATATTATTTGTTTATTTGTTCCTAACGAGTTTTGTTGGTATGATGATAAATCGTTTATTTGATTTTGTTATTTATAATAAAAGTTTAAATACTTCCCCCCCAACCAAATATAATAAAATATTCCAAGTGGTTATCCCAAGAATGGGGTTAATAATATTTTATCATTGCTCATTATTCGAGGATAACTCAATATTTTGTTATAAATAGAAGGCTTTTCCATTCATTATTCACTTTTGATTATTTTCATTGTTGCATTCACTGCTCTAACTCTAATTAGTTTCATTGTCGCACACCATTTTTCTTGTTTGGTTTACACATTATAAAGGAGAGGGACGCTACACAAGCTGAAGACATTTGAGGATAGCCAAGAACCCATCCCATAGAGCGGGACTGGTAAGATTTATATTTTCCCTTCACTGGTGTTATAATAATATCTATTCTTTGTATATATGGTTTCCATTGGATGATTGGAGTTATTACAGGTTCATTTTGTTGTTTAACTATGATTGTGACATAGATCAGGACTTTGGCCAGTTTTGTTTCTATCAGTTGTTGTAGATTACGATGTTTAGCAGCTATTTATATTGTTGAGACTGTTTTTCATCCACAATCTTAAGTGTTTTCTTTTCATACACCTCTGAGGAGAAAACACTACAACAAAATTGGTGACTCCACTGGTTTTTTACTTCAAATCCAGAAACCTGGGTGACCTTCAGTTTTCAGCTTAGGGTTTCTTCCTTTTTCAGTCTCTTAATGTTGTTTACTCTCTTTTTATCCCTAGAGCTGTCAAATTTCTAACTTTAGGAATTTTTCTGGTCTTTTATGCAGGTCACAAGAACCAGCCATGATAGAGATGGCAGTTTTTTCTAATATTTGCCGACCGAGAATCAAGCAGCATAAATCACACTTTCTTTGCCCAAAAAGTGTCATCTAGAGTCTAGAGAGCACCTTTCAGCCCAAAAAGTGTGATCCCCCCTGAAAAGAGATCAACACATGTGATTTTTAAGGTTTCTGAGTTTTTATCAGATCTGTTTCTAGGTTTTGCCTAGAGCTGTCTGTTGGGTTGTTTGACCTTTGTCTCATCCCACTTAGGCCTTGATCTACTCTGATTTACTCGTCAAGGTGGAATTTAGCCCCTTTGGGCTTCTAGTACGCTTCCACCTTTCTAGGAGGAGTTTAGCTGAGTAAGTACTCTAAGTTCCTGCAACACTTTTAGCGATATTTTCCAGATCTGTACCCCTCTATTTTAGATCCCAAAAGATAGGTTTCTTCCATCCAAATTTTCATTTTAAACCTTGTTTGGTCATTTTCCTTAGGGTCCCATCGGTTGCCCTAGGTTTTTCACCCATCTCCCCATATTTTTGTAGCGATATTTCTCTCTAGTTTTTTTCTATAGCTGCACCACTTTCCAGCAGCCTAGTGTCATTTGATCCCAGGGACACCAACACTTAGATCTCTTCACCTTCTTAGTGTGTTTTCAGTCAATTTCGCCACCAACCAGCATAGTGCTTGCAAACCCAGTTTGGGTGGGATTTATTTAATTGTTTTTCTATTCATTTTCTGTTGTTAATTTCAATTTATTTTCAACAATCTTTTTTCTTTTTTCAAACACGATCTGGGATTAACCAATAAACACACATGCACACACAAGCACACCTTAAGCAAAGGGCATTTGGTTTACACCACCAAGCCAAGACTTAACATAATAAATTTATCTCCCCTCACAGAGACAAAGGCATATTGTTGATCTTCCTTCACCATTTCCATGTCACGTCTGTCTTACCACCATTGTGCCACCAAGGTGTTTGTCACAGAGACTCTTAGGCCTTCACCCCTAGTTTCCACTTGGGCATATTACTCCTCCCGACAGGGTTCAAATTCATAGTCCCTCGATTCATCTAATTCCTCATCTGAATTCGAGCCTCCTTCACCAAATATGGTCACCATGTATAGACCCACAACTGGTGCAGGAAGCCAACCTAGTGTTGGCTCCGGTTCTACCTTGGTGGTCACATCTAGCAGAACAGTCTCAAGAACCATTCCAGCAACCCCCATGATCCCTTTTATGGTTGGGTTAAGTATCTCAGATTTTAGCTAGTTACTAAATGACCCTATACACCATGATGTTGGTTGGCCTGCTATGCCAACTAAGCTTCCCTCAGACGTTCAAAAGTTTGAGGTTAATTCTAGAGAGGACCCTTCCACATGTGGTGTTCATCCAACTCCATTACGGATGTATCCATTGATCTTCGGTTGTTCCAACGAATGCTCACAGGAGATGCTGCAAAATGGTATGTAGACCAGGGCACCACATCTCATTCCATTTTCGTGATGCTTGCTAAATTGTTCCTCTCATATTTCTAGTTACCTCTCTAGTACGACACTGGTACAGAGCTATTTACCTCATTCTGTTAGTTCTCCGCCACTCGCCTTTCCGACCATGTTCAGGAGTGGCATAGAAGGAGGATCACATGTCGTGCCTCGCCCTTTGAAGACTGAGTCTATCTGTATTGGTTTCTTAGGAGCCTTTTGTCACCCATTGAAAAATATGTCGTGTCCCATTTTCCTTAGACAAAGGAAGAAGCTCTCTAAACTACTTTGAGATATGACCTGATTTATGCACAATCCAGTTATGTCTATACCGTCATTCGAGACCTCTCCCATCCTAGAGGTGCCGATGCACTAGGGGCATATCATGTTGGAAACAGTATTGTTGGAACCCTTTTACACCCTTTACCATATACTCACCAATGTTATGGCTATCCACAGGGGGGCTCAAGTTCCTCCAACACTTATGCTCCTCTTACTAGCAACATGTTCTCAGGGCCCCAACCTGTCTACCAAACTGTTGCTCCTCCTTATGCACAGTCGAGCACTCCAGCCTCTCAAACATTAGCGCCACAGCCTCCCACACATCCTTAGCCCCAGTAGCCACCGGCCGCTAAGTGTCAAGTTTTTACACAGCAGAATGTGACCAATCCCCAAAATTTGAAGAAAAATAATAATGGGAAAGGAAGAAAGGGTAACCAGGTTAATCAAGGTAATCAACCTAGTGAACCCCAGGGAAATGAGCCTAACACTAACAACCAGCAACATGGAAACTAGGCCAAGAAGAAAAAGGCTATTCATATGAACAAGCCTTGTGCATGTTGTGGTGTACATGGCCATTATACACATGAGTGTCCCCTCCTACCTCAGATGTGCCAAATTTGGGAAGCTCAAGTAGTTTCTATAGGTCAACCATCCATCCAGAAATCGCCTTAGAATCCTACGCCATCTCAACTAGAAGTGCTTGCAAATCCTTTCCGTCATCAAGGATTTGTTGTTGTTAAACATCAACCAGGTTAAGTAGCCCATCACCCCAACCTTCTAGTCTCAGTGACTACGAGATCTTCATGATGAATTCTAATGAGGCTAATCCCTCTGATATCAACCTACAAACTCGGTCATGTCAATATGACAAGCCATCGAATTCATCTACCACTGAGTCTAAAACCAAAGCATCTATTGAGCCTCTTATGACACCAAATGGTCTTCTAAAAATCCCTCAACCTGAAGTTGAGTCAATTCCCAATATCCCCAAGGGACCATTACATCGTAATGCGGCTTCTAACTGAGCTGACCATAAATACAATATAGTAGATGACTTGGTGCAATCGCCTGCCGCCATGTCGATGTTGGAAGTAATCCAGTCGTGCCCATCTCAAAATAACCTCTACTAACTTCTTTGGGCATAGTAGATCCTTCTGGCAAGTGTCTGATTGTCTTCCCACTTGATACATTGTAACATCCCCCATTGCCTCATCCATTGCCTTCCAGATACCAGTCTAAGTCCGTAATGCCATCATGTCCTCATGCATTATTGATGAAGGTGCATCCACCTGTGTGATGTCTGTTTCTATTTGGAAATAACTTAAGGCACTTGAGCTGTCTCGATCCACCATCACTTTGCATGCTTTGGATGGACATTCCTCCCAACCTCTTGGAATGTATCGCAATTTTCCAGTGACTATTGTCGGCAAGATTGTCCACGTAGACATTGAGGTTATTGATGCCCCTTTATATTATAACATTCTCTTGGGTCGTAGTTACACATATTCCATGTGAGCCGCCACATCTACGATATTCCGCAAGATGTGCTTCCCCAATGAAGGGAAGATCGTTACCATTGATCAAGTGACATACTATGAGCCAACATCTGTGACCTCCCCGAGTTGATTATCTCGTTAATGTTAGATAAGCAATCTTCAACTCCTCTCACCAGTGTTTCACCTAGAGTATACAAATAGTCCTCATTGTTGGGTGCTTTCCCTGGTCCTCCCCCTCTTATCTCAGAGCCTAACTCTTTGATTGTTTGCATGTTACAAGATTCATGGGCTTCCCTCAAGCAGTCTAGTACATTCGATCAATAGCTAGCAACTCAGCACCCTGTTGTGGCCATCCCAGCCAAGACATCTAGATCCACCCCTCTAGGACCTCCTCCATTTTTGGGTGCCTCTCCTATGTTTCCACCAGGAACTATTCCTCCAAGTCTCAACCATCCAAGATCTATTCCACTGGGACATTACCCTATAGGCCAGATACCTTTCTTATTTCCCCCTCTGGGAATATTTTATGTCCCTGTTATGTCTTCATTGGTCCTCCCTAATATGTCTTTTGGGATCCCAGTATGGTACATTGATCCCCCAACAAGCACTCTGCCTAGTCAGCAAAGACCTTATCATGCTTTGACCCCAGTTCAACCAGTCCCTACGGCCCCTGCCCCTGCTCCAGTTCCATCACAACCTCAATAAGAACCCACTCCTGTTGCGAAATCATCTGGACATGAGGGAAAATCTAAGAGGAAAGAACCAAAGAACAAGGCTCCCCAAGCTCCTCCAACCCCCAATGTTAGGAAATTATATATTACAGAGCAATGGAACACATAAAATATATTGTAGAAATATAAACACATAAAACAAGAGAGACATAGATATGCGTGGTTCACCCAATTTGGGCTATGTCCACGGAGAAACAACCAGTCCTTCCTTTTATATTATCCAGCAAACTGAAGAGATACAACCTACAACATATCCACTCTAATTCCCTCTTCTCTCTCACACAATCTCCTCTCTCTTTCTCACTTAGAATATAGATCTACATAGACGCAATACAATTCCCTCATATATAGCGAGGGGTTGCCTTCTAGGGAAACAAACCCTAAATTAAACATAACTTCTACCGTCAAATCTGCACCTAATGAATGGCCCAAATTGACTACGAAATTAAAAAAAAATGCAAGGTAAGTTTACCTCTATCTTTAGCTTTAGGGGTGTTGCCCTAGATCCCCCACCAAGGGGAGGCTCCCAAGGATCACACAGCCGCAACCCCCCCCCCCCCCCCCAACCTGGACCCCCTTGTAAGTGTACATTTTACGACCAGCATTGCCACCACATTACAAATTGGGGTCCAATGTGGCGATAACTCTAAATAAAGATGATAATCAGGATCCACACCCAACACCCAAGGCCCCAAAGTCATCACCTCCATGTGCTTTGTGTAAATTTGCTGGGCACACCACTAGTAATTGTGATGAACTCATTCATCTTAAACCTTTGGTTCATGACACATTCCTTGAGTCAAATATCCCTAAATTCTATGTTAACTTACCAGATCCACCCAAGAAACTCTAAACATTACGCACAAATCACCCTTGTGCCTTGTGCAATCATCATGGTCACTATTCCCATTGTTTCCTTAATCTTGACGAATTTTGCGATTTCTTTGAGGTGCTTCGTAAATACGAGGCCACTCATAGTGGATCACCTACTCCTCTACCTGTGGATACTGGTACCACTAGTAAACCATAACAGGGGGACTCTAGTCCCACCATCATGATCCCTCCTCTAGATGTCAAGATAACAGACACCAGGGGCCATATCCTTTACCTGTTGTCATCCTTGAGTTCCTCACTGGCAAACCTTTCTAAGGTTTCTACACATGCTTCTATCAAACATCTTTCAACAGAATCCCAGGTCTCAAAATCCGTAGATCCTCCATCTACCATCTCATATACCATTCTAGATGATGTGTCTGTGAACCTTCTTTCTCAAGTTGATGCATTAGGTACCACCGCTACATGATGTAATCAATATTCCTCCCATCTGCCCATATTCCATTATGATAAGGACATCATGGAAGCTATGTCTACCCATGATTACAATTGAATTTAGGCAAGGGGGCATATCTTTCAGAGGATTTTGAAGGCCATCTCCTTCCTAATTCTCCTAATGCACTCTACCTCAAGAAATTTCGCTCATAGCATTGTAGAGCCTCTAATCTACACCTACTTATCTACCATTTTCCTCAATCATTCCTTATCTTTCCTTATCTTTTGCCTCATTTTCACCATAAAACCACCCAGATCATTACATTAGGTGTTATTAAGCATGATTAAGTAAGTTTTGCTAATGGATGACTATTTGTTTAGATTTTGACTTACTTGCAGGAATCCTGCAACTATCTGATGATCCCGCAGCTACCTGATGATCCTGCAGCTATCTGAAGATCCTGCAGCCTTTTTGTTAAACGCAATGTTCCACGTGTCGGTTTGCCAGATGAGCCACATGGGCACTTAGGTGTCAATGTGCTCGAGGTTCCTGTCCTATTTTTCCAGCCATCTACGTCATCTTTATCCACGGTCAAAGCTGGGCAAGTCCCAGTCAACTCAAGGCAGTTTAACGGTGATTGTGAGCTGCTTGGTCACGTCATCTTAAACGGTGATTTGTCCACGATTCTACAGATGGCAGGGGACATGATTCAACATGGGATTCATTACCCATGACGACAGAACCACTAACTCCTCCACTCAACCGCATGAAGTGTCAAGGAACCATGAATACGCATAACAGTTTATTTACTTTTCAGTTAATCAGCTGTACGGATAGGCTATCTTAGAAACTTCTATAAATAGCTGCATCTGTGTACGCTCATTAGGCTTTTTATCAGTTGTAATTTGATGAACCTGTGTTACATTTTAAAGCATTCTGAACTCTGCTTTTAGTGCTATCCTAGCACTCTGTTTTATACATTTTCTGCAATGAAGAAATAGACATAGCACTGTTTTGAAGTTTCCAGATCTCTGAGTTTTTCTTGTGGCTGAATGGACAGAGGGCCCCTGCTCATTTCTGCCACTGTAAAGTATTTTATGTGCAGTATCATTTTCTTTACTTATTCATTTCTTTAAGCATGTATAGTTTCTTTTATTTGTTTTCCTTTCTTTCAAACTGATCAGTGTTATTTCCTTGCAGATTTCTTTTAGCCCGGGATTTATGTGTGTATTTGCTTTAATGTCTAATGGTAGTTGCAGTTGTCTTATTCATTATGCTGCCCTCTTTACTCTGTTTTTCTAGACTAGTTTTAGTGTAGTTTTATAAGTTGGATGCTAACTAATTTATGCTCTCTTTATCATGAATGGCTTATCTTTCAAGAGAATAGAACATTGATTAATTGCAGCTTGTATTTGAGTAGACTTGGCTTGTGATACTAACACTTTTTCCACTTGTTACACATAATCACATATGTAGGAAGCAGTATGTTGGAAAAGGCTTAGTAGTGTTACAATTTGTCAATTAAAGTAGATTAGAGTTTTTATCAATTCTTGGATTTGTCTTCAGCTACCTTCTAATCGTGTTTTATGCAAATATGCAGTAGAAGCAGAGAGTTAGAAGGAGATCATCACTAACAACAATCCTTGAAGTGATTTTCTTATTTCTTTTATTTGCAGCAGTATGAATAGAGACTAATGCCATTAGAATGTGGTCATTTACTTTCAAGTCATTTCAAGTTCTTTGCTTTCAGTTTCATTTCAAGTTATTTCTTTCAAGCTCTTTCCTTGCAAGTTTAAAGTTTGATTACTTTCTAGACTTATTTCTAACTACTTCTTAATCGTGTTTACATAGTATGGTATGTTGAAGCAGGGAGTTAGGAAGAGTTGAACATTATCACTGGTCTTTAAAGTGGTTTTTCTTACTTGTCACCTTAGAGCTTGATTACTTTTTGGACTTATTCTTAATCGTGCTTAACATAGTACTATATGTTGAAAGCAGAAGGTTAGGAAGAGTTGAACATTATAACCTTATAAAACAACGAAGTAAGAAAGATGTTAACTAAGCACATATAGTGCACCACACTTCATCAGTTTACGAACCCCGGGTTGACAATTAATACTAGCAATTTAGATAACACTAAATTGACTAAACATGTCATAAGACAAGACACTATGCTTCATAATGTCTAAGGAGGAAGAAAGAATGAAAAGGCACACAATCAAGTGTAGCTAAGTAGACATAAATTCATGAGGAGTTTGCCAATAAGTTTAAGACAAAGTTCTCACTTGTTTCCTACCTTTCCTCGAGCACCTTACCAATTGGTGAATGACTAATAGGTAATTGAGCCACAGGACATGACAGGAGCATAGGAACAATTCAACAACCTAACTAAGTGGGAGTCATAATTGGATTTGGAGTTTGGTGTTGATGCCAAACATGCAGTAAAGGGAGTTTGAACAATGGTATTTCAACTTGAGTCGGGAGGTAAGTTGGAAGTCAAGGACGTGTTATGGGTGCCAAAACTGGGTGGAGTTTTTTCTCGGTCTTAATGATTGAGAAGAAGGGGTTTTTTGTAACCTTCTAGGATGGACATGCATGAATCAAATCCAAGGGATCTAGCTCTAACATAGGACACATCATTAGAGTTATAGGGAGTGACCTTTACAGGCTAAAGGGCCAGTCCATTTGAGCAACAATAAGAAGCATAAAAGTGATAGAAAACAAGGAGCAATAGCTTCGGAGGTTAAGCAGTTCAAAGCGAGACATTTTGTAGGTTGAGGTGGGGAGGAGTAGTTAGAAAATCCTTCCAACTCTATCAAGAAGGTCTCTTCGTATAAGATGTCCTTATAGGGTGTTCAAGAGTAGGAGGCTTATATGAACAAGTTCACATGGAGTGGGTCTTCATGAATGATTCCAAATGAGATATCAGGTTCAAAGGGGTAATCCATGTCAGCAAATGCAAATCCAAGATGAGAACTAGTTATGGGAGTAGAATTACCTCACTCATAAAGAAGGAGTGTTGATGTTTGTAGCTCGAGCAATATTTTTGCGTAGGCCTAATTGTTTAGGCATGCAATAAATCACCCAAAATCTAATTAGGACACTTTATCAAGCGTGAGCAAGTTAATTTTGTAATTTAGATAAGTCTTACGTAGGGAAAACACATAACTACTATGTTGGCTAATTGAGATAAACAAACATTAGGAAAAGTAGAGTAATTACTTAGTGATTATGTTTTAATATTAGCCATTGATATCAAGTGAGGTAAGATTTAATCTCAGTTTTCAATCACTTTGGAGATTAGGGTTAGGGATTTAAATTAATGTAAAGTTATTAAAACAAGGCTAAGGACAGGGGAAAGAGACAACATACAACAACACGAGAATTGAGAGAGGCATCTCAATGGTGAGTGGAGAAGGACTTCCATACTAGTGTGTTAGGTCCGAGGAAGGGAGAAACAAGGAGATCCAAATCAATCAAAGAGGACATGATCAATCGGATCAGATCTAGTTGTTGTACATGTAATTTCCTTAGTTGGGTCATTATCCCATGATGAGACCCTAAGTAGGTTCTAAATAAATTTAATGAAGAAATGATTCGATTAAGCAAAATCTATTGTGTCATTTTTGTGAGATTTCGTATGTTAATTAAAGTTAAGAACCTATTTATGCCTTCATTTAATAGATCTATAATATGATGGGCCAATAAATTATTGGGTGTTAGGTTTGCAAGACAATTAACATGGGGGTGGCAGGCCTCCACCATTGGAGGGTTCGAGGGTGAAGACCCCACCAAAAAAGATTGGTTAGTTGTTTGGTCTATTTTTGATGGTTTTTGATACATTATTTTTCATCCCACATTTCTCTACTTTTAGTTAAGGTATTAAGGTTGTAGTACAATTTGGGGTAACAAATTAGGGTTTTGGATATCATGATCTTATGTATTTTATTTTAAATGGTGAAATTAATACAATGAGAATTAGAGGTTTAACTCTAAAAATCTTGTTAGTTTCCCACGGTCAAAGGTTTCTAGAGTAAATATATGATTATTATGTGTGGATACCATTGTTTACTTTTCTATTTTATAAAAAATCCATATGTGCATTGCTTGTCATAAAGGTTAAAAACAACAATATTGAGTGTGGATCAACTACTAACCACGATAACTATTAGTAACTCCAAGAGGCTGAACTCGATTTTAGCATGTGACATGTAGCCTTCCAACAACATGCTCTTGAGCAAATGGTTTAATTGATTATAACCCTAAAATTAAATAATTGTCCTTTAATTAGTGATTGTTTTGATATTATTTAATTTCATCATTTATTAATATTAATGATTAATTCATGTATTAATATATATTATATTATATAGAAAATAATAAGTTTGTGAACAAATAAACTTTCGAGAAATTCGAATAAATCATAACTTCAGAGGAAAAAAAGAAACGACAAATGGAATATATAATCCTTTGAGAGAAAGAGGTTGCATTGCTTTTGGTTGGTTGATTACAACTCGATTGAAGGTAAAGCCATAAAGGGAAAAATAAATACCTCACCTTTGGGTCAATCCAATATAAACCTATGGCGTTAATCACCAAAATCTTAAAATCAATTTTAAATTTAAAAAATAAATTTTCAATAACATTTTTTTAATTTTTTATTATATAATAAAATATAAATTTATAACTTATTTAACTTATACATATCATTAATACCTAAAATTTTAAGATGAATAGCTAAATCCTAAAAAAAAGTATCATTAATAATACCTATTTTCTTCAAAGAAAAACCAGATATGATATTTATCCAGGAAACAAAATGTTTAATAGATAAAATAAGAGCAATACACAGCAAATGGCTGATTAAATATGAATATCTAGAAGTTAAAGCAGATAAAACAGTAGGAGGAATTCTCACACTTTGGAACCCTCAGAGAATAGGTATCCTAGATGTTGAAGCATCCAGGAACTATCTATAAGTGGTTATCCAACCTTTGGTGGACAAGGAAGTTTATTTAATCACAAATGTTTATGGTCCACAAAAGCATAAAGATAAACTTAGGCTACTTACCTCACTGGAGGAATTAAGAGAAAGACATTCGGGCATCCCCTGGATTCTGGGAGGGGACTTTAAAATGATCATATCTCTATAGGAAAAAAATGGTGGAACTAGATCATTGGGCAGAGATTCCATAGCTTTTCATAATTTCATAAACAACATGAGGCTAGTAGATACAAACACTAGTAATGGTATCTTCAACTGTAATACTAAAAGGGGAGGAGAGGCTCAAGTAGCCTCAAAACTAGACAGATTTATTGTCTCGGAGGACCTCATCCTTACAGGCCTTGACTTGTTAGCTATGATATTACCTTATGGTGGCTCGGATAACTGACCTATTCAACTTGAAGCGTCCTTTATAGGAACTCCAAGAAATAGACCTTTCAGGTTTGAAAACATTTGGCTTACCATCTTGACTTCATTAGCAATATTGAAAAATGGTGGATAGAGGATATGCAAGTTCAGGGCACTAAAATGTTCCTTCTGCAGCAGAGATTGAAATACATCAAACTCAGGCTTAAATATTGGAATAAGAATTAATTTGGCAACATCTTTGAAGCCAAAAAAGTAGTTGAGCGGAAGCTTTAGGAAATTAATCAGAACCTCATCACAGAGGCCTTCAATGAGGAGAGAAAGGAACAAGCTGACTATCATCAACAAGAATGGGAAGGATTATGTAAGAAAGAGGAGATATTCTAGAAACAGAAATCGAGGGTACAATGGTTAAAAGAAGGAGAAAGGAATACAAGGTTTTTTCATAAATCTACCATGGGTCACAGGTCCCATAACAAGATCTCAAAAATCAAAGGTTCTCAAGGAAATCAACTCAATACCCACAAAGAAATAGATGCTGCTCTGATTCAACATTTCCAAGATATAGCAGAGGAACCTCTTATAGACAGATCACAATTCCTCAATGACTTTACAAGGCATACTCCTAGGCTGGTGACAAGAGCAGACAATTATAATCTAGACAAGCCCATGAATGAAGAGGAAGTTAGCGAAGTAATCAAAGAAATGCAAAATGGGAAAGCGCCAGGTCTGGATGGTTTCAATGTTGATATCTTCAAAGCATGTTGGGACATTGTCAAGCACAATATCTACGATGTGGTGGAGGACTCAGGGAAAGACAAAACAGTTTTGAAGGCGCTCAACACCTCTTTCATATCCTTGATTCCAAAGCAGGATAATGCCATATCACCAAACAAATTTAGACCAATAACATTATGCAATGTGGTGTACAAAATCATCTCCAAAATAATTGCAAACAGGCTTAAGCCCCTTCTTCCAACTCTCATGTCTGAGGAGCAAACTGGATATGTGGAAGGCAAGCAAATTCTCAACATCATCATTCAAGCTCATGAGGTGGTTCACTCACTTAAGAGCAATAGGCAAGCAGGAATGATTATTCAATTTGATCTAGAGAAGGCTTATGATAAACTAAGCTAGGCATACATTAGGAAAGTTCTAATAGCATATGGCTTTGATCATAACTGGGTAAGATGAGTAATGGCCCTGGTAACCACATCCAGTTTTTCAATCATATTAAATGGTTCACCATCCAAGACCTTTAAACCTTCAAGAGGACTCAAGCAAGGAGACCCACTCTCACCCTTCCTCTTTATTCTCATGATGGAAGGGCTAAGCAAAGCCATCAAATTTGCCAAAGAAAAAGGCAAAATCCAGGGTCTCAAACTCATCTTGAATGGAGATGCTTTGACCCATCAACAATTTGTGGATAATACCATGCTGCAAGGTATACCCATGGTGAAGGAAGCTCTAGCCTACAAGCAAATCCTTATTGATTTTGCAAAGGTTGCGCGTACAGAGGTAAGCCTAACCAAATAAAAAAATTTCTTTTCTAATATTGACATTGCTATTCAGAGAAATATATCTAGAATTCTAGGCTTTCAAAGAGATATGCTACCCTCCAAATATCTGGGAGTACCTCTAACAGACAAACCTCTGAGAAAAGCAATTTGGGAGCCTGTTATTAATAAACTCCAAGACAAAATCCGGAAGTGGACATACAGATCTTTGAATTTAGAAGGAAGACTAGTGCTCACAAAATCTATCCTCCAAATGATCCCCATCTTTATGTTTTCAACCCTTCTAGCTCCTAAAGGAGTTATGAAACAAATCAGAAATATCCAAAGAGATTTTCTTTGGGGCAAAGGGGAAGAGAAAAGAAAATGGGCTTTAGTGACCTGGGAAAATATCTGTAAACCAAAGACACATGGAGGCTTGGGGCTTGATGACCCTAAAACACTAGATAAAGTTTTGGGGGCAAAGCTATGGTGGAGATGGCTAAAAGAATCTGCTTCCCCTTGGGCCAAAATTTGGAAACAGAAATATGCAAACAATTGGCAAGAAAGGGATCATATTAGAATGTCAGGACTCATTAAAGGCTCCCACATTTGGAATAAATCCTGGGAGAACAGAGCAATTGTGTAGAAACATAGTTTCTAGGAAATCAAAGATGGAAACCTTGCTTGGTTTTGGGAAGATAATTGTCAACAGGAACCTAAATTGTTTAGAGAAGAATCTATCAATCTTAAGAATCATACTGACACCAAAGGGTTACTCAAGGTAAATGACTTTTGGGATCAGGATAGAAGAGAAGGAAAATGGAGAATATGGAAGAACCTGGTATACAGTGACGACCCCCCGTTGAAGGCACAGGCAGAAGCTTTAACAGCCATCTTGGACTGGAGAAAGATTCTAATATCAGCATCTTCAGACCAACTGAGATGGGGAAAAAACAATGAAGGAAACTTTAACCTTAAAGAAGCCAAATGAATTTCCCTTGGGTTTGACTTTCCACACCTTGATAGAGTATGGAAGGACCTATGGCAGAACCATAGCTAGATGAAAATCAAACTCTTCACATGGTTAGTGCAACATAAAAAAATTCTAACTTGGGAAAACCTTAGGAAAAGAGGAGTATTTGGTCCATATAGATGCCAACTATGTGAACTACAAGAAGAAACTATGGATCACCTACTCAACCTCTACCCTTTCACTTCCACCTTGTGGAATTGGGTAGCTTCAATATTCAGACCAATAGACAGGGACAGGGACAACATTACCAGTACTCTGAAGCACTAGAGGAAAAATTTATTTGACAATGAAATAATCAACAAAACTTGGGCTTTAGTTCCAGGCTTTCTAATCTGGGATGTCTAGAAAGAATGCAACAACAAAATATTCAAGAACAGGAAAGGTTTTCCCCAGAACCTCATGGCTCAAATTTTAAGATAGCTCAATGAGACAATAGGGACCCTCATTAAAAAACCCCCTGAGGACCAACCTAAAGATACAGGTTTGCAGATACTCCTGCATTTGGGTCTTTAGGGGCTTGTCCCATAGGGAAAAAACATGAATGTAAGTCATATAATAACTGATAAGGATTTCTGGCAACACCCCTCCCCCCCAAAGGGATTTTTGAAATGCAATATAGATGGGGCCTCAAACGGAAACCCAGGTATGGCGGGGTATGGAGGAGTAATAGGAGATTAAAAGGGTTTCATAAAAACCATCTTTCATAGCAATTTGGGAAAAGCCACTAACAATATGGCAGAGCTTATGGTCCTTGAGAAATGTCTAAAAACCTTGAGGGACTCAAATCTCCATAATACCATAATTGACGTTGATTCTGAATTGATTATTAATTCGTTCAAGAAAATTTGCTATGGCTCTGCTCTAGATAAAGTCTCGAGACATTGGTAGCTTCTGCAAGTGTATCAACGGATTCAATCCCACCTGCATAACATGAGAACCCTTAGTTTTACTCATGTGCGCCGAACAACCAACAAAGTAGCAGAAATATTAGCTGATGAAGGCGTGCTCTGTGCTAAGAGCAATAAAATTTATGATTGTATAAAGACCCCCCAAGGCAGATTGAGGGATGAATGTCTTAGACAGGAGAGCACGAACATGGAGCTCTATCAAAGCAAGGGAAACTAGAAGGAGGTAGACTAAAGGAAACATGGGAATTATGATCTTTTATGGCGAAGTAATGCATGGATATCTGGTCTGTAGGCGGAAATTTGTACCCTGAACCCTTCATACCCAAAGTTTTAGGGCATGAGTCATTTTAAATGACATGTATTTTTGAAAATGAAATTCTCTAAAGAATATCACCTTTGAATTAGCTTTGTTGGGCATTTGGTTAACGTGCTAGCAGTTAGGCAAATTTCAAGAAATCCTAGGGATTTCGCATGGCAACTTGCAAGGAGGTTACCATGCTTGTTGGACCCAAACCTAACTTAAACTATGGCTTTATTTGACTTTGGGTCTGGGTGTGGTGTTATCTACTGTGCTTGTTTCTCTTCAAGGTTAGAATTGGTGGATTTTGAGCGGTCTATGTGCTCAAGGTTTATCCCCCCAAGCGGACCCAAAATCATTATTTGGCGGTCTCTATTTCCTCATCGAATTCGATTCAAGAATTAAAGAGTTTGCATGTTTTTGTTCCAATTTAGAGCCTCATCCATCAGATCCTTGAAGGTGGATTGAACGGTCTTGGTGATTGATTTTATTTTGAAGGTCTCATAGTTATGTTTTATGGGCCCTGGGCCCAAATTTTGAGCCTTTGGCACGATGCCCAAGGCTTTGTGCGGCTCGTTAACTCTGTGGCCCATATCTCCTTTGGGATTGTTGTACTTTATGTAATTTGTTTTTTTGTTACATTTGAATAGAAGGAATGACTCTTGCTTCAGCAAAAAAATACCTATTTTCTTCATTAAAAGTACAATATATATTTTAACGTAACTAAAAACTAATATTGTTGTTATATATATATATATATATATATATATATACACACACATATCGTTTCAGTGGGCTTAATGGCTAAGAGCGTGTGTTTCCTCTTAAGAGGTCCCAGGTTCAAAACTAGAGGGGTAGAGTATGTATGATGCAGGAGCATCTAGCTCACCATGACCGAGTGAAGTCTCGCTAGGTTGGAAGGTTGACAAGTATCTGAATGTTTTCTTTTATTTTCTAGTTTAACAAGTCATAAGACAGATTGTCCGTTTATTTTACTTTAATTGCTAAGAGTCAAAGTTAAGTGTCGGTTATGGTCATTATAAGTTTAATAGCACTAAGTGTTAGTTAGGAGTTGATCTGTTAAATTAAGAAAGAAAAGACAAAATTTTCCACAAGCAGATCTTGTAAATAACAACTAAACTGTGGTTACTTAACCAACTATTTTTGTTCAACTGACAAATAGTGATAGTTTAAATTAACTGTAATCACAACATACAAAAAGAGCGATGCAAGACCAAAGCAGAGTTCTTCAATTTCACAATATCAAATAAAAGAAACAGATCTATTTCAAAAAGTCGTTTATCTGTATATATTGTCTGTCTGCTGAATAATAATTTTCTTTCTGCATAATGAATTGAAACTAACAGTATTGACAACTAGAGGAAAGCCACGGTGAGGTTACAGTACTTTTTGTATTCTCGAAAAATGAACAGGCTACAAAGAAATTAATTAACTGTACAATTGCAAGCGGAAGATCGACGTGAAGAAAGTCAGTTTAACAAGAGTGTCACAACTAGAGTCCCGAGAACGAACAGAACTGCAAACCAAAGCGGAGAAGCAACCTACAGGAAAAGGTAATTCTCTCAAAACAAACGACTCCTCGTAATTTCTGTGTAATGAAATAACAGTATAACCAAATCTCATTGATACCGATCAACATTTAAAAACAAAGCTTAACTGTTGAAAAACCCACAAGTTTCGTGTCCAAGGATTGGACAGACCCTAGCCTAGGGTTTGAGAATAGAAACCCCAACATCTAGTCGACAAACGATCGACCAGAATAGGTGACCGAGACCAAAACTACATAGGGGAATAACGATAGTGCATGGCAAATACAAATGAAAAAATGAAAAATACAGAAATCCCAAGAAATTAGCCGCGTGTTAACAAGCGTAGATAGCCAGAGCCTACCGGTAAGTTACGCCATCCTTTAAGGATTGGAAACCGGAGGACCCATGAGCCCAGGTCAAATTGTGACCTGCAAATGCAACCAGGCAGTATCAATACCTGTACGTTGCCAAGAAACCATTGAAACAGCTACAGAACAAGAGGGTTTTTTGCGTTTAGTTACCTGTGCAAGTGGACCGAATAGCCGAGGAGCAGAGTCAAGTCAAACAACCGAAACTGAGACCAGAGGAGCAATTCTGGTTAATCTGAGTTCAAATAGGGAGATGAAATTGAAACAAGGAAGGAGAGATTATCTGTTGCAAGCCACCGAAACCTGATAATTTATTTCCTGACAGCCGAGAGCAACGGAAATTAAACAAACCATTCACATAACGGTGATTACAAGTACCCATTAACCATAACAGAGCAACCAAACCAGAACAGAGGAAACAACACAACAATGGTGACAGCACAACAAGAATTGAGGACAGTAACTAGGCAAGACCTCAGAATTCTTAACCACACCACAACAAAGAATAGTAGAACGAGCTCAGAGGACTTACCGTGTGCGTTAACCAACGAGCGTGCCAACAGAACCGAAGAGGTTTCAACCCATTGAAGACTGACAAACCCACAACCAAGTGCGGAGAACTTATAGTCATTTACAGAGACATTCAATGAGGGAACGGAGACCTCCATACTCCATGAAGTAAGAACCAGACAGAGAATACACCCAAACCCTCACAGCAGTCGAACAACAGAACAAAACCCTCTCGAATGACTAAAGAACTGGGATATTTTGCCTAGGAACATGCGGAGGAGCCAAGCCCGAGGCACACAGGGTGGAATTAAATGCGGCAGTAATTGCTCGTAGCCACCAACCAACGTCCATCACCACCTTTGCATGCGACCACCGAAAAAAGGCCACCGTGTTGTGAATCCAGCGACTGCCGATGAAACCCAAGACACATAGAATTGTGGGACCGTGAGGCTGGGTTGCATCAGAGTGGTATCAGAGTGGGCAAAGTTGATTGAAGATATGGAAGTGGGGTGACAAGATCGTGGCCGAGGTGGCAGAGGTGGTAGAGGTGCTCGCAGATTAGCAAAAGACGGATTGAGAGAGGAGATTCAAATTCTCGCTGCCCGTTTGGAGGCAGTAGAAGCAGGTAGACGACAAGACCTGCATATGGGCGACGAGAGTGAGGAGGAACCTGAAGCAGCAGCAGATGGACAGGAAGGTGAGTTGGCAGAAGTGAGATTGTTGAAGTTTGTTCTGGTGGCAAGCAGTAAACCCAAACCGGAACTCCCGACGTATGACGACAGCCTGTCTATTGAAGTTTTACTGGATTAGATTAGTGAGATGGATAAGTACTTCGAGTGTGAGGAAGTCAGCGAAGACCACAGGGTTCAGTTCGCTGCTAGGAAATTGAAAGGACACGCAACCCTATGGTGGGACAACGTCCAAAACGAGAGGAGAAGAATGAACAAACTGCCAATTAAGACCTGGTCAAGGATGGTGGCCAAGTTAAAAGGAAGATTTCTGCCAAGGGACTATCAGATTGTGTTGCACAGGCAGGTGCAGAATTTGAGGCAGAGAGGATTGATGGTAAGGGAATATACTGAGGAGTTCTATTGAGTGAATTTGCAGGCCAGATATATAGAAGATATAGCGGAAAGAACAACTAGGTATGTCAATGGACTAAGGTTGGATATTTTGGATGAGATCAACATTTTGTCACCAAATAACACTGAGGAAGCGTATCAGAGTGCAGTGAAGGCTGAGGAGAAAATCACCAGAAGACAGAACGCCCGAAGAGGATGAGGGGCCAGCAGAGGGAAAGGCCAGTCCTATGGAAGAGGGTAGACTGCTAGTAGTAATGAAGAAGGTAGCAGTTCTAGAACTTCTGGTTCAACAGACAAAGACAATAATATGAGGGGTGGAAGGTCATCCCAGCGGGGTAGAGGTAACAGCCGAGGAAGAGGGGCTGGTTACCAATGTTATCGGTGTCATAAATGGGGACATAAATCGTTTGAGTGTCTGGAAGCAAAACAAGCTGGACAGCGGGGTGCATACGTGGCATAGCCGGAAGAAGTGGCAACACCTCCCCAAGAAGCGGAGAATGTTCCAGAGACAGGGGAAGCTTTGGTGCTGCATAAAGTGTTGTTAAAACCAGTTAAAGAGGTCACCGACCAGACACAGCGGAAAGCTTTATTCAAAAAAGTTTGTAAATCGCGAGGTAAGTGCTGTAAATTAATTATAGACAACGGTAGTACCGACAATTTAGTATCCACAGAGATGGTAGAAAAGCTGGAATTGAAACATTTGAAGCATCCCAATCCCTACAGGGTTTCGTGGCTGCAAAAAGGCCATTAGTTCCTGGTGGATGAACAAAGCGAAGTGGAATTTCAAATAGGTAGATACAAGAACAAAGTTGTCTGCGACATCATGCCAATGGATGTCTGTCACATCCTGTTGGGTAGAGCTTGGCAATACGATAGGAAAGTGACACACGATGGAGTGACAAATTGTTATAAATTCGTGAAGGATGGAATCAAGCATACGCTTGTGCCTATCAAAGAAGAAGAAGGGGCAGCTGAGATAGGTGAAACCAGAGCATTGCTGGTGAGTGGAAAACAATTCTTAAAGCAGGTTAAGGACAGTGAGATTGGTTACATAGTGGTGAAGAAGGCCAGAACAGTGTTATTGCATACAAAGATAACAGATTTACCTATGGAGATCCAACAATGTTGGAGGAGTTTACAGACATAGTTGTAGATGACTTGCCAGACAAGTTACCCCCCAAAAGGAGCATAAGTCATCACATTGACTTCATACCCGGAGCCAGTTTGCCGAACAAAGCGGCATGCCAAATGAGCCCCAAGGACAATGAAGAAATCAGGAACTAGGTGCAAGAGCTGTTGGACAAGGGATTGATAAGAGAGAGCTTAAGCCCTTGTGCTGTTCCGACAATCCTTGCCCCCAAGAAGGGAGGAGAATGGCGAATGTGCACCGAATCAAGGGCCATCAATAAAATCACCATCCAGTACAGATTCCCACTGCCACAGATGGATGATATGATGGATTGTTTAAGTGGGGCAGCGTATTTCTCCAAGATAGATTGGAAGAGCGGGTACCATCAGATACGAATACATGAGGGGGACGAATGGAAGACAACCTTTAAGACGAATGAGGGGCTGTAAAAATGGTTGGTCATGCCATTTGGGCTGAGCAATGTGCCCAGTACATTCATGAGACTAATGAATGAGATGCTGAAGGAGTATATTCGGAAGTTTGTGATAGTTTATTTGGATGACATACTTATCTTTAGCAGGACAAGAGCAAAAGACCTTCAACATGTGCGTAAGGTGCTCGAGAGATTACAATAGAACAAACTGCTGATAAACTTGAAGAAATGTACTTTTATGTAGAAGGAATTGATTTATCTAGGGTTTGTAATAGCAGAGAATGAATTGAAGATGGATCCAGAGAAGGTGGCAGCGATAGTGAATTGGCCATCTCCGAAAAACTTGTTTGAGTTACGTAGCTTCCATGGATTAGCAAGTTTTTATAGGAAGTTCATACGGAATTTCAGCGAGATTTTTGCGCCAATGCTGGATACTATTAAGAAGTCTAGCCAAACTTTTCGGTGGATAGAAGCAGTGGATAGAAGCTTCCAGTTGTTAAAGAAAAAGATTACTGAAAGGCTGATCTTGAGGTTACCAGATTTCCAGAAGTTATTTAAGGTTCGTTGCGATGCCAGCGGGACAACAATTGGAGCTGTTCTTAGTCAAGAGGATAAGCCTGTAACATTTTTCAGCGAAAAGCTAAATGAGAGTAGACAGAAATACTCATCGTATGATAAGGAATTTTATGCGGTCGTACAGGCACTAAAACACTGGAGGCACTACTTGTTAGGAAATGAGTTCATGCTGTTTTCAGATAACTCTACATTACAGTACATAATGCAGCAGCACAAACTGAACCACAAGCATGCCAAATGGGTGGAGTACCTACATAGCTTTAATTGTGTATTGAAACACATTAGCGGGCAAGCTAATAAAGTAGTAGATGCGTTGAGTAGGAAAGCTCTACTTTTGCGGGAAAGCATTGTGCAGGTACTGGGTTTTGAGCACTTACGGGACTTGTACTAGACAGATACAGATTTTAAAGAAGCCTATGAGGCGTGCCAGAACCCTTTAGTGAGAGACAATAGTCCTTGGTTGGACTACAATCTACAGGAAAAATTGTTCTTTAAGGGACGACAGCTGTGCATACCTGACTGCTCGATGAGGGAGAATATTATTCCCAAGAAGCATACTAGAGGTTTGGCCGGACACTTCGGCATGGATAAGACCCTCGAGTAGCTTAGTCATTTTTATTTTTGGCCAAAGATACAGAGAGATGTACAACGGTTTGTGGCCAGATGCAAAGTGTGCCAGTTAGCAAAGGGTCACAGTGAAAACATAGGACTGTATACACCATTACCTATTCCAGGCAGACCTTGGGACTCAGTGAGTTTGGATTTCGTCTTAGGTCTACCCAAGACGCAACGAGGATACGATTCGGTAATGGTAGTGGTTGATAGGTTCTCAAAGATGGCACATTTTATTCCATGCAGGAAAATCAGTGATGCCACCCACGTGGCCCATTTGTTTTTCAATGAGATTGTCAGGTTACATGGATTTCCCAAATCTATCCTTTCGAATAGGGATGTGAAGCTCATGGGACACTTTGGCGTACCTTGTGGAAAAGAATGGACACACAACTAAGTTATAGTTCTGCATACCACCCACAAACCGACGGGCAGACATAAGTTGTAAACAGGAGTCTGGGAAACCTGTTACGCAGCTTGGTCGGGGAGAATTCGCTAATGTGGAATCGAGTCCTAGCACAGGCAGAGTTCGCTTACAATGACTCGCCTAACCGTAGCACAGGTTTCAGTCCATTTCAGATCCTGTACAGAATGCATCCACGCAAAGTGCATGAACTGCGGGACCTTGGATTATAGGAAAGGCAAAGTGCAGACAGGGAAGATTTCGCTAACGCGATGAGGGATTTGCATGAATAGGCAAAGATGAAATTATAGGACAACAACTTAAAGTACAAATAGCATGCAAACTTGAAGAGAAGGGAAGCGCAGTTTGATGTGGGGGACGAAGTCCTCGCATATTTACACAAAGAGCGTTTTCCCAAAGGTACGTACAATAAATTGAAATATAAAAAGATAAGACCCTGTAAAATTCTTCGAAAATTGTCAGTGAATGCCTACGAGATACAACTACCGCCTGGAATAGGCATTCACCTATCTTCAATGTAGCAGACCTGTTCCCATACACGGCTGACCTAGAGGGAAAAGAAGAAGATGGAACCACGCGACCTACACGGAGTACCCAGGAAGACGAGGAAGCTTGGAAGAGACAGATGCCTTACGTTCAACCTCCCGAGATCGAGAGCATTCTCGACACTCAGGTGGTTAAGCCAACTCGGCGGAAGGAGAATATGCAGTACCTGGTCAAGTGGAAGAATCGTCCTATTGAGGACAATTCGTGGCTTGACGCTAGGCAGATTGAACAGACAGGAACTTCAGTCGAGAAGATCATGGACCGGAGCCATGATTTCTTTTTGCCCCGGGAGCCTGATGCAGGAGCATCTAGCTCATCATGACCGAGTGAAGTCTCGCCAGGTTGGAAGGTTGACAAGTATCTGAATGTTTTCTTTTATTTTCTAGTTTAAGAAGTCATAAGACATATGGTCCGTTTATTTTACTTTAATTGCTAAGAGTCAAATTTAAGTGTCGGTTATGGTCATTATAAGTTTAATAGCAATAAGTGTCAGTTACGAATTGATCTGTTAAATTAAGAAAGAAAAGACAAAATTGTCCACAAGCATATCTTGTAAATAACAACTAAATTGTGGTTACTTAACCAACTATTTCTGTTCAATTGACAAACAGTGACAGTTTAAATTAATTGTAATCACAACATATAAAAAGAGCGATGTAAGACCAAAGCAGAGTTCTGCAATTTCACAATATCAAATAAAAGAAACAGATCTATTTCAAAAAGTCGTTTATCTGTATATATTGTCTGTCTGCTGAATAATAATTTTCTTTCTGCGTAATTAATTTAAACTAACAGTATTGACAACTAGAGGAAAGCCACGGTGAGGTTACAATACTTTTTGTATTCTTGACAAATGAACAAGCTACAAAGAAATTAATTAACTGTACAGTTGCAAGCGGAACATCGACGTGAATAAAGTCAGTTTAACAAGAGTGTCACAACTAGAGTCCCGAGAATGAACAGAACCGCAAACCAAAGCGGAGAAGCAACCTACAGGAAAAGGTAATTCTCTCAACACAAACGACTCCTCGTAATTTCTGTGTAATGAAATAACAATATAACCACTTCTCATTGAAACCGACCAACATTTAATTACAAAGCATAACTATTGACAAACCCACAAATGCCACGTCCAAGGATTGGACAAACCCTGGCCTAGGGTTTGAGAATAGAAACCCCAACATCCAATCGACAAACGACCAACCAGAACAGGTGACTGAGACCAAAACTACACAGAGGAATAACGATAGTGCATGGAAAGTACAAACGACAAAACGAAAAATACAGAAATCCCAAGAAATAGCCACGTGTTGACAAGCGTAGATAGCCAGAGCCTACCGGTAAGTTGCGCCATCCTTTAAGGACTGGAAACCCGAGGACCCGCGAGCCCAGGTCGAACTGTGACCTGCAAATGCAACCGGGCAGTATCAATACCTGTACGTTGCGAAGAAACCATTGAAACAGCTACAGAATGAGAGGGTTTTTTGTGTTTAGTTACCTGCGCAAGTGCACCGAATAGCCGAGGAGCAGAGTCAAGTCAAACAACTGAAACTGAGACTAGAGGAGCAATTCTAGTTAATCCGAGTTCCAATAGGGAGCTGAAATTGATACAAGGAAGGAGAGATTACCTGTTGCAAGCCGCCAAAACCTGATAATTTGTTGCCTGACAGCCGAGAGCAACAGAAATTAAACAAACCATGCACAGAACGGTGATTACAGGTACCCATTAACCACAGCAGAGCGACCAAGCCAGAACAGAGGCAACAACACGACAATGGTGACAACACAACAAGAATTGAGGACAGTAACCAGACAAGACCTCGGACTTCTTAACCACACCACAGCAAAGAACAATAGAACAAGCCCGGAGGACTTACCGTGTGCGTTAACCATCAAGCGTGCCAACAAAACTGAAGAGGTTCCAACCCATTGAAGACTGGCAAACCCACAACCAGGTGCAGAGAAATTACAGTTATTTACAGAGACATTCAACGAGGGAACAGAGACCTCCATACTCCACGAAGTAAGAACCAAACAGAGAATGCACCCAAACCCTCACAGCAGTCGAACAATAGAATAGAACCCTCTCGAATGACCAAAGAACCGATATATTTTGCCTAAGAACGCGCAGAGGAGCCAGGCCCGAGGCACACAGGGTGGGATTAAATGCGGCAATAATTGCTCGCAGCCACCAACCAACGTCTGTCACCACCTTTGAATGCGACCACCAGAAAAAGGCCACCGTGTTGTGAATCCGGCGACTGCTGACGAAACCTAAGACACATAGAATTGTGGGACCGTGAGGCTGGGTTGCATCAATGTATGCCTTTATAGACTTCGCAGTCAAATCACTATGGGTTCTCATACACCAGTTTGGTTCCTGGCTTGGTTGTGACCTTAAAATTTGATAATAATAGTAATTAGTATATTCATATATATGCAAGAAAAATCTCATTCTATCTTTTTTTTTAAAATTGTGTATATATGTATATATAATCAAAATTGTATCTTTATATATGATAGATTGGTTGGTTTCCCTTCCCAAAGGTTAGAGGCCAATTTAGGAGTAGGTGGACAACTTTGAAGGGAGAATAGCACATATGGAGGCACATGTTTATGAAGCATTTCACCAATCAAGGGGCAATGACCCTTATGACCGTACTCCAGGTAATATTGATGTTTAATGATGACTATGGCTGAACTCTAGGTAATATTGATGTTTAATGATGACTATGGGTTGTATTTTGATTCTTGGGTGGTTTTGGTCCTTTTGGGCAATCGTTCTTTAGTTCCTGGCTTGGTTGTGACCTTAAAATTTGATAATAATAATAATTATTACTATATTTATATATATGTAAAAAAAAACTCATTCTATCCTTCTTTTTTGTAATTGTGTATATATGTATATATAATAAAAATTATATCTTTATATATGATAGATTGGTTGGTTTCCCTTCCCAAAGGTTAGAGGCCACTTTAGGAGTAGTTGGACAACTTTGAAAGGAGAACATCACATATGGAGGCACATGTTTATGAAGCATTTCACCAATCAAGGGGCAATGGCCTTGATGACCGAACTCCAGGTAATATTGATGTTTAATGATGACTATGACCGAAATCCAAGTAATATTGATGTTTAATGATGACTATGGGTCGTGTTTTGATTCTTGAGTGGTTTTGGTCCTTTTGGGCAATCGTTCTTTGGTTCCTGGCTTGATTGTGACCTTAAAATTTGATGATAATAATAGTTATTATATTTATATATATGTAAAAAAAATATCATTCTATCTTTTTTTCTAAAATTGTGTATATATGTATATATAACAAAAATTGTATCTATATATATGATAGATTGGTTGGTTTCCCTTTCCAAAGGTTAGAGGTCACTTTAGGAGTAGTTGGACAACTTTGAAGGGAGAATAGCACATATGGAGGCACATATTTATGAAGCATTTCACCAATCAACGGGCAATGGATCTGATGACCGAGCTTCGGGTAATATTGATGTTTAATGATGACTATGGGTTGTGTTTTGATTCTTGGGTGGTTTTGGTCCTTTTGGGCAATCGTTCTTTGGTCCTCTAGTTTTTTCTTGTTATTGTCAGTGTCTTTTTGTCATTACTATTTGGCCAACAAATGTGGTAGGAGCAAGGAGAATGGTGTTTTGAAGCTAAGCTCAGTGCGATGTAAATTAACTTGAATTAATAGAATATGTTGACTTACAAAAAAACAAAAAAAAAATGTATCTTTAAATTATAATTAAAGGTAAGGTATTTCATCCAATCAAAGACCTACATAAATAACAAGGCTCAAATTCATGAGTTCAACATATACTTGTCAAAATTGAATTTGGGTGGGGAGGATAATAATCATTCCTACTAAGTATTTCAGATAAACTCAATTAACTCTATATATAATTTAAATTCAACTTTTTAATTATAAACTAATAATAAATAAATAAATTATCTTTCCTTATTTCCCTTTTTCCAATGTTAGCATTTTTTTTGTCTTTCTAGATATTTTAGTTACTCTTTTTTGACGTGCTTTGATATGCTTCTTTGTATATTCAAATGACAAAGTCTCTCCTTAGCAACTTCTATGTCATCTTCAACGATGTGGTTTTTTTATTTTCCGAGCTTATATTATTAGTCTTCAATGTTCATGAAGCACTCACTGTTTCTTGAATCTTTTTTACATACACATATAGTGCGTCTACAAAATGTAATTTTTATCTCAATCAAAATTATCATTTTTTCCTCCTAATAAAAAATGTTAATAGACATTTTTAGGAAATTATATATATGTATATTAACACATATATGGGGATTTTTTTAAAGAGAATAAGAAAAGTTGTAAATAAAAAATTTAGAGTTGTTTTTAGTACGACTTTTTGCAAGATTTTTCAGTGGGTTGGGTTTTTCTAGTCTAATCTCTAAAAGCCCGCGACAATTTATTGAAATCACAAGCTTGTGGGTAACCCCTGCACAATCAAAATGCCCTCGGAGGTTTTCAGGGTGTTGAATCCATATTTACAGTCAAAAACCAATTTAAATAACTTAAATCAAAATTTCACCTCAGAATTTTCTGCCACCACAAGAAAATCCAAAAAAATCACACTAAAAAAACTGCAAATTTTTTTTAGAAAAAAATAACTTTTTTAATATATATAAATTATTTTAAATGGTAAATTGGAAAAAAAATCACTATGCTAATGGTTAAGAATGTGAAAAAGAAAATGCAAATCCATATGAACATGGTGATTAAAAATATGCTATTTCATTGATGATGATACCTCTCTACCAAATACCTCAAATTAATTGCATAGTAAGCATATTCAACGACTAGGATCTATGATTTTGAAGGGGAAGACCATGCATGTTTAGCTTTATGGTAACGCTGACACGTAGATATTAATGTTTAGCTTTGGTGACATTTTAACAAAGTTAAATAAACAATGCGTCCTCGGAGGGTAGTCCTTTCATTTTTTATTAATAATGCATTAAAAATAAGTATTTGGCTGATGTGCATTAAATTAATGTAATTTGTCAATGGATATTAAATGAGAGACTATGTATACCTTATAGTCTAATTAGGTTGCTTTTTTGCCTTGAAAATCATGGAAATTCTGGCAATATTTTGATAAATTTTGGTAGGGATTTTGTAAATCTAAGTTAAAGTTGTCAAACTTCAAGATTTTGGGATTTTGGGTGTGCAAGAGGTTTTTGATGGCGCTGAATCCATTTCCACTATTAAAAACATTATTTAAACAGCGCTTCTACAATATTTGTTGAAATTTTTTTACCCAGATTCCAACCACTATTGCTTAAATCCCAATCACTTTTGAATCTATTATATATATCCACTATTAAATATTCTAATTATCCCATCATAAACCTATACTACCCCACTCAATTACCAATAAAAGGTTCCTGTCACAAGGAATCCATTATTTTTAATGTACCTTCTCATTAATACTACCGAACAAATGCCTCAGATTAATTACATGGTGCGTATGTATTCAACGACATGGATTTATGAATTTGAAGGGGTGAGACTATGCAGTTGTAGCATTATAGGAGCGTTGACACCTAAACATAATGTGTGAGTTTGGTGGGATTCTAAGGGGTTATCAAATAGGGAGCATTGACACCTAAACAAAATGTACAAATTTGGTGAGATTCTAAAGGGTTTTCAATTTGATAGATTCAACCATGTGGGCTTTTCAGAGGTCTTCCATTCTCTATCACTATTTTAATGGAAGGGAAATATTAATGATTTTATTTTTATTATACTTATTTGACCATTTAAATAATTTTATTAATTTAATAGGTTCAACCATGTGAGCTTTTTAGAGGCCTTCCATCCTCTTTCACCATTAAATATATTAGAAATATTAAATGGTAGGAAAGGGTCATGATTATGTATTATAAAGAAGTAAATTATTTTAATATTAATGGTTTCATTTTTATTATACTTATTTCATTGTTTGATAGTTTGAAATTAAAATAATTTTATCAATTTGATCAGTTCAACCATGTGGGATTTCAGAGGTCTTCCATCCTCTATCACCATTAAAAAATATTTTAGAATTGTTAAACCCAAAGGAAAGGGTCATAAGTTAGTTATTTTTAATATTAAAGATTTATGTTTATTCTATTTGATAGTCCTATATTATAGAGAGTTTGAAATTAGAATATAATAAAATTTGAAGTTGATTTTATAATAACTTATTACATGTTACAATTTTTATTTTACCCTATAATAAGTTAGTCTCTCTTTGTATTTCGCGTTGAAAGTCAGATTAAGGTAGAGTACAATCTCCATGTCTTATTGGGTTTGTCACATTGAATTTTGTTCGGTAAATCATGTGATAGGTTTATTATTGGTGTGATCATTTTATGTTTTAGTTTAAAAAATTTATTATAAGGAAATATTGATTATGATGATTAGGGTTATTTGAGATTAAATCAATTTTATTAAAATTATATGATAAAATATAATTTTAATAGTATTTAAAAAAATTATTTTTGATTTTATTATAAAGGAAAATTACATTTGTTTAAGTGTTTAAAGAATTTTACAAAAAAAATAAATAAAAACATTATCATATGTTTAAAAAGCTTCTATGATTTCTCACTAATTGTAAAACAATTAAATCATCTTATAAGTTTGTGAATCTTTTTCTCAAAACTTCTAAAATAAGATCTTATATTATTGGTCACACACAAGAAAAAGTAGAATGTACCCACCCTCGCATATAAGATATAATAGAAACTATTATAGACTTATGTAAGAAGGAAGCATATCATTAATTATAAAAAGAAATGAGCAAACCCTAAATTAAATATCTTGCCTTGACACAATTAACACCACATTTAAGTGCTCCTTCAAAGTTAGAACTTTAACCTCCAAACTTTCATTAGGAAAATATTGAGGTAAAAAAAGGGCTTCAAAGCAAAAAATACACTAACACATTCAACCTTAAAAGAACCAATAGGATTCCTCGAGGAAGCCCTAGTTCTCACTAATTGGAAAACCATTGGCTTAGAAGCACCTCAATCAGAAAAATAAATTCTAGCCTGGTGGAACCTTAAGGTCCCAGTTCCCAATGTTCCCCTTCCTTCAAATATCATCAACAACCCCTGCCCTCCCCTCTTGTCTCCTCCTCCTCCTGACCATTTCAAGCTCAATTTTGATGGTGCCTCCAAAGGAAACCTAGGGGACGCTGGAATTGGAGGGGTCATTCGCAGCCACATAGGGGAAATTCTCAGGATATATAAGGGATACATAGTGTGTGATAAAAACAATGCAAATGAACTGGAGGCATTAATGGAAGGCATCCACATAGCTCATTGCCATGACTTCTTCCCCTTAATAGTTGAAGGGGATTTCGTAATCATCATTCAAGCAACTCAACGAATCATTAACAACGCTCCTACATCCAAATGCTCAATAAGTTGGCGTCTCAAATACCACATGCAACAATTAGCCTCTCTCCTTGCTCAACAACAAGTCATTACCTTCTCCCATACCAAACGCAAAACAAACTGCCTTGCAGACTTCCTAGCTAACCAAGGTGTTGATGACCAAGACCATGCAAGGGTCTACCTCAGTCCTCTCCAAACATAGTTGTCTGGTCCTCTCACTGCAAAAGCCTTGCCTCCAAGGACCTCCTCATCCCTGATTTGGGTGTCTATCAAAGTTGATCCACTTTTCAGTGCATGTAGAAACCTACCACTCAACTTGGCATTTCTTCATATCAATGTTAACTCGCATGTTTTCCTTCCTCCTTAACTCCTGTCATTTCCCTAAAATTCACATTCTCAAAGCCACTGGGCTCCACATGCATGATTTAATGTTAATCATGCATGTTAAATGATGCCTCCCTCCCCTCCTCTTGACTGTCTTGCTCCAAGTCTCTCCCTGCACCTTCCCCTATTCAATTCTAGCAATCCTTGTGACCCCTGCCACTCTCCACGACCTCCATCTACCTTTAATGCTCCATGAACACGGCCATGTGCGGTGTGGTGGTCATGGTTGAGGACCAAGATGACCCCCTGTTTCTCTAGAGGTGAATGCCAATTTGGCTTTTTTCCATATCCACATCCTTGATAACATACGACACCGGATAATTGAGATGGAAACAAAGGAAGCTATTCGTGGGGGTAGTGCAACATCCAATCTCTGGGCTCTTTGTAATCTCCTCGCTCACCACCTCCTTGCCCAGGAACGTGACCATGCCTTTAATGTTCGATGGATTGTTGGTGCTAATGCCTATTCCAGTCATCTATATTCCTCCCTCTGTCATCTCTCTCATGACCTTAGAGTGACATCCCCCCCGCCCCCACACATCCCATCCTCTTCCTGCCCAGACCTCTCTGCCCTCATTTTGATCCCTCCCAACTCCTCTTCGCCCTCCACCATCTAAGTTGTTGGGTGAATATCTCATTCTCGTGATATGAAGGACACATCCACTCGTCCAATGGACATGTAGTATTCTAGAGACAAGACCTATCATCCCTACCCCAACCCTTATAACTGCTATATTGTTGAAGAGAATATGGAATCTAAGGTTGTATGTCCTTTTACAGGCGAGCGTGAACATCTTTAGAAAGTCACTGCTCCTCTTGGAAAGCACAACGTCAGCACAACTTTACTAGGTTCTATCGACTAATTATTTTGCAGTTTTCATGTTTATTTTCTAATACTATTGGTTCTTTTTGTAGAATTGATATTGCCAGAAAGGAAACAATGACTCATCCTCAATGACCCTGCACTATCCACTAGTCATGGTTGTATTTAATTTCTAGAATTTTGTTGGCTCACACTCTTCGGGGCTACTCATTTGGTTTCTCCATTTTGGGCATATGCTTAGCCCTATGCAACCTTTTCTAGTGCCTTCAAGCAATGCTTCTCCATGCTCATTTGGTTGTACTCTATGTAATATTTTCTTGTTAATATAATGTAAATTTTTTCTGACGAAAAAGAAAAGAACCAATAGGATTCAAGATGATGATGTCATACCCAAGGGTAAAATTTTTTGAAGGGGCAAGAAGAAAACGAGTTTTTAAATTGTATTTTCAACTTCTCATCTTGTTGGTTTAATTAAATGTTAAGTGTAGTTGGAACTTGTTAGATGTAGAATTTAATTCCACATCGGATGAGTACCTACAATTGAAATTCAAGTAAACTTATAAGACAAAAAGTCGAAAATATGATTAAAAAGAAAATATTTTTCTATCTTTTCTTTTAAAAATTCATAGCTTTTATTTTACTATTTTATTATTTTCCTTAGGAGGCCCATTTTAAACCTTAAAATTTTCCTAATGAGACCTCCTTAGACAAAGCGTATACTCCAGTATTTAGCTTTTGGTAAACATGTGTGAAAAACTTTATCAAATAAGTGAGAAACCTTGTTTATTGATTTGTTGATGGTAGAATAACATTATTAAAATAGAAATCCCCATTCATCCATTTGATGACTAAGGATGGATTACCATAAATTTGAAATTGTTAGACTCTTTTTTTTAAGTAACCTTTAAAATCAATCTCAAACCCATAACATCTACATATTTTTAGAGCTATTACCCATACCAAATTTAAATTTTACATAATTCTCATAAATGAAATAAATACACCAACATTATTGTATCCATTAGGACCTTGTTTAGCCACATCAAATAAACTCCATAATAGTGACCTTTCAATTGGGATCTCTCCGACCTATCTTGGAGGTTTTTCTTTTATATCTATTTTTCACCCTAGAAATAACGCACAATCTTGTGAAAAAACTAACAGTAGACACCTATTTATCTTCAAAAAGTTGAGCATTATGAGCCAAACAAATGCCAGATAAGATTGGAACAAGATTTCTCTAAAATATTTCATATCCTTTCTAAGAACTAGTTCCTTCTACAAAGCTCCATAAAATTCCCAACCCATGCATTTCAGAAACATGTCCACTATCTACATCTTTCTAGAGTTGGTATGAAAAGGGACAATAAATACATAGATAAGAAATGGTTATTAATATTTTCAATATTGAACACAAATATGGGGTCCCTATTTACAACTAATTATCATGGCTTCATAAGCTAATGCCTTATTCCTTATTTTTAGCTAGAGGAAGATCCTTGTCCTTTTTGGTGCCTTGATCTTCTAGAGTTTTGTCCATATCATAGTTAAGCCTTAGAAGTAAGTATAACCATGTACCCAATGTTAAAATTGCACATTCTAGGAGAATTGTTTTTAACATAGACCAAATTTTATAGATCCTCTCGTAGCCTAATATGCCTTCTTTTAATTTAGCTAGAAACAAGTTTCAACTTTTAATGCATTACCCTTCTAAATCTAGCGATTGGGAAAAGTGTAATCCCTATTTCCAAACACTAGTAATACCGATAGCCATAATATCACTCAAAATGAAGCCCGAGATCAAACCTATCAGTGGCCACTATAACACCAAGTGTGTATCAAACAACCTACAAACCAAATATACCAAAACTCATCCTTAAAATTTTAAACTAAGAAAATAAAAGTTAAAAAATATCACTATCACCCAAAAATTTCATATTTATGTTACTATCATCCATACATCTTTCATTTACAAAAGGCATCACCAATACAAACTATCCATATATTAGACAAGGAATATATTACCAACCTACATCCATCTTAAACTTGGATCTATCAAGCACCAAGAGGGATCAAATCTCTTGAGGTGTAAACATCTTTTTTGAGTGCGAAACTTGAGGAAAGGTTTTCTTTTTAAGAAATTTCACCCCTCTTTCAATGTTGATAGATGTGGGTTTAAGATGGATCTAGGCTGGTTTCAGTGACGTACGACCATGGAAAATTTGATGAACATCTAATTATTTTGATAATTTTCAATATGTGAAATATGTCTAAGATTAATCTAGTGATTTTAATTTTAAATTTGTTCAGTTACCTCAATTTGTTGAGATGATAAAGATTGTTAATAACTTGAATGATGAAAAATGTTGAAATAAAAATTTTGAATGCAAAGTGACAATGTAACAATGTTCAATGATAGAAAATGTGAATAATAAAAATGTAGTCAATTACAAATAGTTTTCATTATGATCAATCTCAATGTATTTTCTTCTAATGTTCTTATTGTCACACTTG
Source organism: Pinus taeda (assembly GCA_000404065.3). NCBI lineage: Eukaryota > Viridiplantae > Streptophyta > Pinopsida > Pinales > Pinaceae > Pinus > Pinus taeda. The sequence continues at coordinate 316,302 of APFE031186591.1, forward strand.
TTAGTTTTGCCATATTTTCATATGGATCATACGAAAAGGGCTATATGGTGGAGAGAGAAGAGGATTAACCAAATAAAAAAATAACCCAATCTTTACGGTAGATATTCCTATGTATTTATTTAATGCAACTTAGAATTAGGACCTAGTGTTTCTTCAAACATGCACATACATATTTTTATACTCCAATAATACTTATAACACTTCCACTAAATTACATAATTAACATAAATATAATAAATAATAAATATAATTTTGAATTTAAGTATATTAAGTGTTATATTATAATAATAATTTAT
>APFE031186591.1:326794-381485 GCA_000404065.3 Pinus taeda
AGATAGATAGTTATTTACCAAATAAATAGTTATTCAAAAAATTATAACAAATGTATTCTTGTATATAATGTATCATCCAATTGAAGAATTTAAATAAACTATGAAAATAGTTTCACATAAAAGCATGAATGATTTATCTATATAATTCACAATAATGTAGAAAAATGCAGTCTTACATTCAATTGTACATATTTCTCCAAAAGGATACATGCTTCCACTTTATAAAATTATGCATTCTTCAAATGCAATTTCATTCCATCCTTTGGAAAGAGTTTATGTTAGTAATAACTCTTCTCACGAGACAAAACATATCTCTCTTTCTCTTGACGAAAATATGTAAGAAAAATACAAAGGATTTTGAACTCTTCCTCCCTTTTGAGCCTGATACAAATACACAAAAAAATGTCATATTTTCCAGCTTATTGGAAAGAAAACCCATCCCCTTCCCTTTAGAAAAAGCCTACTTTTTAACTCTCTTTCAATACATTACATCAAATATCCTCCTTCCTTCTATTTCCTCCTTTGCTACAACTACTTCTATTTTCCAACTCATGCTTCGATAATTTAGATTAAAATCATTGGAAAAACAAGTACAATATTTTCTTAGCCAATAGGATTATTACCAGTTTTATTCATTTTCTAATCCAAGTACTTTTGTTGTATAACATGTTTAAAATCCTTATGCACATGACTTCTCCTAATTGAGGATCTTGAACTTTTACTTTCTTTATATGACTATGAACATGTTCTCTTTTTAATTCATATGTTTGTCTCTTGCAAAAAATACATTAAATATAATCACTAATATCTATTTTTGGAATAATATATTCATGGAAGAAAATAAATTAATATCACTAATATCTATTTTTGGAAAAATATATTCAGGGAAGAAAATAAATTAATATGAGTAACCTTCTATCTAACTTATTCCTTCTCTTTAAGACTTTGTTTTTATTTTTCCTAAAACAATTGAAATAATCACTATGATATTAATAAAAATAGTTGTATTTAGACTAAATTTCTTTCATCGCGCCTACCTATAGTTTAGTTAAATAAAATAATAAATAAACTTGTTTATCATTCCAAACCAATAAAGAAAAATTATCATGAAAAATAAAGGTGCAATGATTAAAACTTAAAATCTTATTGTAGCATTCATTCATTCATTTTGTTTGAAATGCATATAGAAAATTCATGGAATTTTATCTTTCAATTTTTGGGAACATTTTTACTATTGACTTAAAAAAAACAATTTACCCAAAATCTTCCTCACATTTCTATTTTTCCAATGAACCATTTCTTTCTCAATTTGGCCGTCTAAAACTCAAGTTGTGGCTCGTGGAAGTTAACACTCAACAATTGTTGATTTTGCCATATATTAATTCTAGATTGTTGACCTACAAAATTATATTCCTAATCCACATGAATTATGGGAAAGTATTTCAAAGTGCTTATATTTTTTTATTTTTCTACCCACAATTGTTTGCATGTTAAGCCATAGAAAGTATGGAATGTGGAGCTTCCAATAAATGCTTAGATGCCTTTAGAAAATATGGATATCTAGGACCTTTATATGTCATGTAGTGTGAAAAGGTCTAGAAAACTATAATATCTAATGAATGAGATTGAAAAAAAAAAAAAATGTTTAATAATATGGGGCTACTACTTCTGCTACATGTTGGCCTTCTTTTCCAATCGAAGGCTAGTCTTGTTTTCCAAATGAAAACCCCAATTCAGGGGAAATCCTGGTCGTTTCTTCCGGAAACATGTGTAATCATCAAGCGTTGCTTGCCATGCAGTCGTGATAGAGTCGACCTATTTAATGAAATCGTCTGTGGCGGTGGAGGTTGTTTGATATGGCTTGTTGTTGTGTAGTGTGCTCCACTGCACTTCAATGTTGTTGCAGACCTCTTGTAGAGAAAGAACATGGTGGCAGTCCAATGGTTAGAGGCCACATATTTTATTTTTATACTTCGAGGATTCTTCCTCTATTTTCAGGACTCGGGCCTCGATGGGGGTGATCTCTTCATCAATATGCTGTAGTCAAACTGAGTCTGTGCAGGTTTTGTTGTCTGTGATTTATTTTTGTAACTGCTCACAAAGAGAGTATAACGATTGAATATTTTGAGCCAGGCGACCCAACCAATCATGTACCTGGTCCATTAGGGCATTTTGTCAGCGAGGGCTTCATTAAGGCATTGCTTTATTGTGGTAGTGGTGGTGAGCTTTTGGTCAATTTCCTAGGTGTAGCTGGCAGTCAGATCAGGTAGCGTTGATATGACCATTTCGAAGTTCTTCTTCAGCTTAGTGTTTGTGGATAACAAGCCCAAGCACACTGCTTGAATGTGGTCGCAGCAGTCGACCAATGTGCAGGATGAAAAAACTTCAGGAGCTTTGATAACAAGGTCATAAATTGTCGGCCAGAGGGCCCAAAGCTTATTCTTGACTTGGTCTACTTGTGACTGGAGGTCCTTGTTTACCTGTCTAAGCTAATCTCTTTCCTTTTTGAGCACCTGCAATTATTGTTTCTACTGCTCATGCTCTTGGACAAGGTTTTCATGTATTCTCTCTGCTCGTCGTGTAGCCTGTTGGATAAAACCAAACAACTACGAGGATGAAAAGTGTTGGAGAGTCTTTGTCTGCATGGTGTTTGGATCTAAGAAGTTACTCTGAAGGGATAGGCCATTGGCAATGGATTTTTCGGAGTGGGCACAAGGTGAGGTGGCTGACTGGGAAGTTGTGGTGAACTAAGGAGTGGGTGGAATAATAATGGGGTTTGGGACTACAGAGAAATTTATCTGAAAAGTGGGTTGGTAGGGTTCAGTTCCCATAGACTGCAGTGTGGAGGCGATTGGCTCTTCGCTTGGAAGTGGGCCCGACCCTAGGAGCAGGGATACCAGTGAAGAGGTTTGAGTGTCATTACCCTGGAGTGACCTGGTGTACCACTCTATTGACTTGAATTCCATTTCTTCTGTGGCCACTTGGGTACTGGGGGGATGGTTTCGAACAAGGTTATGGAGGTGGAGGAAATGTGTGGTGATGGATCCTGCGGCCCAGGTGAAGCTATAGACGTGGATGGGGGATTGTCTTGAATTACAGGTGAGACAGACACTGATTGAGTGTCCTTGCCAATGAGGTCAACAGTCTAAACTGCAGGGGTTGTCTTAGGCTTCTTAACAGGGGGATTTTTTGCCCCTCTTCATTGTTTTAACTTAGGTATGGTTGGTTTAGGTTGTGCATGAGGGTTGATGTGAGGGATTTCTACAGAGAGCGTGGTAGTGACAATCAAATTAAACAATGTGGACCCTTTAAAAGTGACACATTGAGTGCTCTTACCTGAGGAGCCCACGAAACTTGTAATTGCTTGAGTGAATACATTTGTTTCTACATTTGGGAAACCATGGGTTGTAACTCATCCTCGGCCGCTCTCTTATTGATGCTTCCTGATGCTTCTCCTAATGACGGTTGCGATTGCATTCCTGCAAACAAGTACTTGTATTGGCCCTTCGTAATCTCAGATGCAACCCTTGGCCATGACCCAACTTCAGTGTGGAACGATGCATCAGCCAAGGAAAAAAAAATTTGGCCTCATCTGGAATGTCTTCAAATGGACACATTGTGGCCTTATATAAGTATGTCCATGGGTGACCCTGAACCATACATCCTTCGAAAACTCGTCCAATAAAGATCTGGGGATCTGCTCTACCTCTTTGATTATGGAAAGAATCGTTGAATACCAGTCAACGAAGGCTGCCTCATTGAACTCCTTATTGCTCGGGTCTCCTAAGGTTCTCCAGGGATTGTACCTCAATGCCAAAGGTTGGTCTTCTCAAATTGGTGTAATCTCCCTGCCTCTGGGTGGATGCCACTTCCACATTTCCAATGTCATGAGAAAATATGTGAAGATAAAGTTGGTGCTTCTCCTATATAGGTCTTCTCAAGCCTCAAAGACTTCATTGAGCAAGAAGGCAGATGAGTTGAGCAAAGTTCCTTCGCAACAGTGTTCTGCAACTGAAATGGTGTCCATAGTACATTTATTTTTGGAAAAGTGTCTCATTGTATTCCTTGGTATGATGTAACAGGTGAATTTAATCTCTTCCTTTTTTATTAGGTCAATCTTGGCACCTTTGCCTCAGCACTTGGTTTTTTACTTTTCGTATTAGTGGTTGTCACCTTCATTCTTTGCCCATTTCGTTCATCCCTGGAATGTAGAAGAAATTGCATTCCCTATCATCGAGAGTCACGTTAAGTGTTGGATGTCATCTACATGAATTTGGTATTCCTTATCTAGCCACAGGGACCCACCATGCATCATACTTACAAGGAGCTTGTTACACTTCATTGCAGCCAATTGCGTTCTGAAAACCTGTAAACTTCTGACATTGATCAATTTTGAGCGTTGAAGGCCCTATACTGTAGATTTAACTCTTGTGACCTTGGTACCATCCACCCTGGGAACCTCCTCTGTGTAGACTTCTCGTTTTAAGGTTGGGAATTGGAAACAGTCTAAAATATCATTATCCACTACTGCCGCCTTATCATACTTTCCATATAGATTTTCAATAACTATAATTCATTCATCCAATTTGTCCTCAGGGACTGGTACGATATCCTTTGTCATTTTTCTATGCCTATGATAGATTATGGTAACCAAAGGTCGATAGCTACTGCACTTCTGTTGTTTTTGATGCTCAAACTGAAATTTGGACTCTTTTACCACTTGTGTTTGAAACTCTGGAACTTCTTGCATAGCCATGTAGATAAAGTAGACTAGCTTAGACATGATGTTTCTTACTAGAATCGCTAACTAATTACTACATAAACTTTCCCTATGCACACTCAATCGTGTTACTCAACTGTCAGCTGACCTGGAGCTGACTCAGATGACATAGCATGAGAAAGGACAAAGTGGATCATATGGGTAATAAATTTTCCATAATGGCAGACACTTATTAGTTAATTTTTTCCATAACGGGAAAAGATCCTACAGAAATTTATTTCATAGGTGTATTATTGCCTACTTATTACGAAAAAGACTCAGAGTATGATGGATAAGACTCATAAAGCATCTAACCACCTACCCCGACCACAAGTGGGTTGCGGTGTCAAGGCATTGATGCTGCCACACTGACATGCCTGACTTATTTTCTTGAAAAGAAATGAAAATGTGACTGACTATGCAACTAACTAAGTGTTATTGACCCTAAACCTACCTATGGGCCCATTTTCGAGACCCCTTTAATTTGATGATATGACTCTTTATTTGTGGAAAGGTTTCAGGCATGCACCATTCACGTATCTTGGTAACAATATTTTGTCTAGTTGTGTTAGCTTCACCACACTAGACTCTTTGATCTCCGCATCTACAAATGGACCCAACTAATGCATCTTCACTTGCCCGGGAACTTCTGAAATTTGTTGTCATATAACATAACATGATCTCCAACTATGAAAGCCTTTTTCTTAATGTGCATGTCATGCAAATTCTTATGTCTCCATTGCTCGATTGATTGGTGGAATTCAGATAAAAATCTTGATTCATCTAACTCCATTATCTCCTCCAACCTCTTTTATAGGGATGCATCATCTGTCATTCTAGTTGCCTGAGAAATGAAGATGCTTAGTATAGTGAATGTCGTTGGTACTACTAATTCTCGCCTAAACACCAATTGGAATGGTGTTTGTTTGTGTGACCACTTTACCATCATCCTGTATGCCCACAACGTGATTGGCAGCCACTCATCCCAGTCATCTCAATTTGCTAAAACAATATTTGTTAGCCCCTTCTCAAGTATCTTGTTGAAAGCCTTGGCCATTCCATTAGCCTAAGGATGGTAAGGGATGCTCTTATGATATTGGACCAAGAAATTCTTCAAGAGAGATGCAATTGTTTCATTTATGAAGTGAGTCCCTTGATCGTTGGTTATGCTCTTCGAGCACCCAAACTTGGATATTATGTTTTCAAAGATGAACCTTGCAGTTTTATCGGTTGTATAGCCCTTTACTGTGGTTGCCTCTGCCAACTGAGTGAGGTAATCTGTAGTTGTGATAATGTATCTTGCATGAGAATGACATGCTGGCGATGTAATCGGACTGATGAAATCTACTGCCCATTTTACAAAAATATGTACTGTGTGTACTAGATGTAAAGGTAATTCATCTAGATACAATGGCTTGTCAACCTTCTGACAAACATCACATCCCTTTGCATATTCCTTAACATCCTTGTGGAAGGTAGACCACCACAACCCTGCCTATAGGAATTTCCTTGTGGTAGCCTTTCCACCGACATGCCCCCTTGCAACCCCAACGTGGCATTCCCACAGCACCTCATGCCTTTCGTGTGTCGAACTTGATCAAGTCCTAGCTTGTATAGATGCCCAGAAATTAGATGATAGTCTTATGCTCGTACTACTAGGTCCCTTTTATGCATTGTTGTGTATCCTTTCAGGCACTGCCCTATCGACGAGAAAGTAGAAATCTCCTCCAAGTAATCTAGTATATCCTCTATGCGGAAAAAATCAGCATTTGATAGTTGGTCATCTAGTGACCCTTCATTCTCCCATGACTCTAATCTTGAAAGGTGGTTTGGCCCCACATTTAATCTTCTCAGTTTGATAGCAAATTCAAATGTGAACTCTTGGAACAACAACAACCATCTGCAGATTCTTCCTTCCAGAACTGGCTTGTTGACCAGATATTTCAAAGTCGAATGGTCTGTGAAGAACTTGAATGGAGCTCCCAGTAGATAGTGCATGGAATTTTGTAATGAGTATACCATGTCCAATTCTTCTCTTTCCATTGTGGTATAGTTATTTTCTACGGTTGATAGCTTCTGATTGGAAAAGTAGATTGGGTGATCTAAGTTCCCTTCCCCTGTTTATGCTAGTACTGCCCCTAATGCAATTCCTGATGCATCAATGTGTACATGGAACAGTTTATTCCAGTCTGGATATGCCAAAATTGGAGCACTCACTAGCTTTTCCTTTAGCATGTTTAGTGCTAATTGACAAGCCTCCGTCCACTTGAACGCTTTTGTCTTCCTTAGTAGCCTCTCCATGGGAGTGGTAATGGATGTGTAGTTGCGGATCAATCGTCGTAATATCCTGTGTGGCCCAATGTTTATCGCAACTGCTTCACATTGGTTGGTGGGTCCATATTTACGATTTTCGTAACCTTTGCGGGGTCCACACAAACACCATCCTTGCAAACGATATGGCCTAGAAATGTTCCGAATGGAACTGCAAATATGCATTTCTTTAGGTATAAAGAGATTTGAAGTTGTCTGCATCGATCAAACATCAATAGAAGTAGGCTGGTATGCTTCTTCAAAAAACCCTAAATTGTCCAATCGTCCATGTATACTTGTAGGAATCGGTGGATGTAGTCCCTAAAGGCAGTTATGATAATCTAGGACAAAAAAACAGGTGCATTCTTTACATCGAATGACATGACATGATATCCGTAAGACCCCCATTCTATGGTGAACATTGTTTTCTTCTTATATTCCTCTACTATGTGTACCTGATGGTATCCTCAGAATCTAGCAGTGAAGGAGTATGATTCATTTCCCACAACGTTATCCAAGAACTCATCTCTTAAAGGCGTCAGGAATGGGTCGTATAAACATGCATTATTTAGGCTCTTGGAATCTATACATACACTGATTTCTGTGGAATCCTTCTTATTTTGTATTACAATGGGGTTGATCCATCCTACCTCGTCTACGGGAATATAAGTCCTGCTTCTAACATCTTATCAATCTCCTTCTTGACCTTCTCTTTTACCCTTGGATTGAGCCTATAAGGTCTATGCTTTATTGGTCGTGCATCTGGATTCAACATAATCTTCATTTACCCAATGTCCCCTTTTATTCCTTTCAACTCAGCAACAAAAGCTATGAATAAGTCCTCGTACTCACACAGGAAATCAAAATTTTATTTAGTTGTTTTCTCATCCCAATAATCCCCAACGGAAACCATCTTAGGTCTATCTTTTGAGTCAATGTTTTGCTTATGTAACTTTACTGGGAGCAAGTGGGGGGCATCCGTTGTAGGTCCCTCTTGAATGTCTTGTTCTCCTTTAGTTTCTTGAAATGTCAGGTGCCTGAGCCCTTCCAAGTCATCGTCCTCTGGATTTGTGTTAACTTTGCCCCAAGCCATGAACTTTGGATAATCTGATTTATATAAGTATTGTAAGAATATCTCATCGACACACCCTTCCCACAACTGTCCTGGAGTGAAAATAATTCTTTTGATGGCATGTAGGGCTTCAATCAATCATCAGTCACTATCTCTGAATGAGAAACTGCTACTGAACTGTATAGCCATAGTGTCCCAACCTTTGGCCTACCTTCGAAGTTCTTACTATATATACCATGCTTGGGGAATCGTACCCAAGGTATGTGTGAACATGTGTACCCATAACTCCTTTGGGACTTTCTCCTTTCTCCATCTATCTATGTAGTTCTATAGATGTTTCTCAGGATCAGAGTCCCCCCTATACTTCGCAAGCTTCCGCAGGCAGCCTCCTTCTTACCTAAACCTTGCCCTCATGGCCCACTTAATCTTATACTAGTCACGAATGATGTTGTGATGTGCTCCCCACCATCGCACTGGGGTGGATTGCAATGCAATGTCCAACAACGGGACCTTGTATATTTCCCTTATAGTTCTGTCAACTTTATTCATAAAAAAAAATCTATTGATTCTATGCCATGGAAGGTTGGATAATTACTTACCTATATTCCAATGTAGTTCACTTGGCATATCTTTTCACAGAATCTGGTATCAACCTCATATCCTCCTTGTTTCCAAGCATCCCAAGCAGCTTCTGAGCCGACTTCTGAGCTATGTATGCTTCTCCAACTGACTGATCCTCATGTTGTGGGATTGATGTAGTCTTCTCTTTTTTTTGTAGTTAGCCAGTACAACTGATCTAACATTCCAGGCTAATCTCGATCATCTATGGGTTCAGTGAATCTTGGCCCTTAGTACAGCTCTAGTGGTTGTATTACCCACACCCCTTCTACCTCAAAAGTATTCAACTCTTTTTAAGTCCAGTGATGGCATAGTTCTCGTATGCCTAGTCGATACCAAGAAGTGTTAGGTAGGGGTATTTGTCACCCATTATGTCTATCACTTAAAATCCAGCTGTGATTTACCCATGCCACATCTACCTCCACATATTCTAGCCTCTCGATGGGTAAGTTGCAGTACTGGTTTTCCATTCGCAGTTGAATTGGTGAGTATTTCAGTTGTGGCTTCCCCAACACTTCCCATGTTTTTATGGATAGGATGTTAACATCTGACCCCAGATCTAGCATTGTATCTTTAATCTAAAATTCTGCAACTTGAGCTTTGATCTAGAATTCCTTATAAGTACTTTTCTTGTTCCTCCAGACTCTCCTCGTATGTCTTTCAGGAAGATTTGTTTAGATTTCTCCTTCTCTTGCTTCCTCTTTCAGTAACACTACTTTTAGACTCCTGCGCAAATCCCTTAGCATTTTTTCGTTATCAAAAATTTGTAGGAATAGCCTGAACCATTCCTCAATTGGTCAAGAACTCACGGTTGTGACTAAGTTCGGCACCTTGTCCTTTTGAGACTCTGTTAAGTTGGTGAACATCTTGGCTGCTTCTTGATAGTATTGCTTCTATTGTGTAGGGCTGTATGGCTGCTTCGAAGATGCCACCTAAACAATTGAGGGTTGATCTAATTCTCCACGAACATCCCCTATATTCTTACCTCCTCTAGTGACTATGTTTATATTGGATAGTAGGACAACGTCTGCAGTCCATGGCTTTGCATTGATCAAGTTAGTTCCCCATTGCTTGGTCCTTTCTTCCCATCTCACAATCATCTCAGGGTAATCTTCTGTGTCATGTGCATTGACCCGACATTGAGAGCACCAAGGCTTTCTTGGGATCGGGTAGTCCCTTGTGACGTGTCCCTCCTCGTTATAGTTGTAGCATCTCATAGGTCCTCTACCCCCTGTTCTCCCTCCTCTCATACCTCCTCCATGTCCTCCACGACCAGTTTCATTAATCCTGAATGTCGACTGGTCCAATCGCTCTGCTAAGGCATCCAACACCCAACACGGATCGGTGTGGTGAGTCATGGATGCATAGAACTCATAGTAGTTGTTGTTAAGTACATTGGAATACTTCTATAATATTGGACATAGTTGTGATAGGTGTCCATAGCTTCTACAGACCTCACAGTAGTATGGTGGATTCTAGCTCAGGAAGGCTCCTTGTGGTCCTACCGTCGCAACACCTACTATTGGCGAGGCCACCGATGATCCTGCAAGGCCGCTAAACTACTTTTGCCTCTCAGTCTTTGGAATTCAATCGCTACATGACCCTCTATTAGGTAGTCAGTGCACCATACATTGGGTCTCACTGGTCAAACTAATTGTAAGTCTTTTAACTTCTCTGTCTGACTGGCAATCTGGTTTTAGAGGCCCATGATCGATGGATCCTGAGATCCCATTCCTCCCCGATACTCATGGGGGTACCCTACCATAGCTTTTATACGCGTTTCTTTCTTTAGAGCATCTTAGACAATTTTTATCTTTTGTTGTGTCAACGGGGTCTGAGTAAGGGGTAGCAGCGCCTTAATAAACCAATCCATCTGGTGATTTGTGTCTATTGTATAGCTTAACTTTCTAATTGCATCTTTGAACCTCTGCATTATTTCCCAAGCAGTGTCTCCTTCCTTTTGCTTGATCTCCCACAATTTTGGCAGTCCTTGCTAATCTATTTGCGACAGTTTGAACTCTTGCACAAAGCTCTTCTTGATGTTGTCTACAAAGGAATTATGATTAAGCTCTGCCCATTTGATGAACCACCTTAAATCTCTCTCCCTCAGGGTAGTCTAAAATTCAATCAAATTCACATTGTCTGATTTTTGACGAGCTCTCCATATTGCTTCACATAGGTACCAATGATGTTCCACATCCTTGTTCCCCCGACTAGAGAACTCAATATATCTAGTAAAGGATCATACCATGTTGGTTTGAGTATGTGCTAGGAGCATAAAATCCTTGGGTTTTGGGATGTTGATATCCTTGTAACCCCAGGTTACTAATAATGTTATTCCCACTATTGCTAGATTTGCCAAAACTCGTCTTATATCTAACATGCACACTGTGTACACGTATCACTTTAATTAACTTAGCAAGAAATTTATGAAGGCTATTATAAATCACCAGTGGAAGGTCAGGGTGAACGATTATCATTTGGCGTATCATTCTCCGCAAACAATCACCTCATCACATCACACATCTCATATTCGATTTCTTCCTCAGGATTGTTGTAATAACTTCCTACAACACCTTTCCGACAACCTAGGAGGGAGGACTCATATCGTTCTTTAGGCTTCCGTTTTTCCTATTGATGTCCCTCTCTTGCTCTAGTTCCTCTACCATCTTACTTACCTCCTTTGGAACCTCCAACACCACTCCTACTTGGTGGGATCCTTTGAATCTCTCTTTCAGTGCCTCTACCTCTCTTTCCTACCACTTTTCTGGTATGAGCACTCTCCTTTGCTCTCTAACATCTCTAGATATTTTTTATCCTTCTATATCCATTCCTTTAGCAACATCCCAGTTCCCCAAATGGTGGCATTCTTCCCCTTAGATCCTTCCCCCAACACAGGGGTTTTATGGTACCATACTCACTCCTTCGAAAGGTATCAAACCTTCCTCCACCATCAACATCTTAATCCAAAAGGTTACCTCTTTCAATAGTTTTCCTCTCAACCCCAATATGAATATTGCATCCACTTTCGAGAAGGATTGGTAACTCTCTGCTGCAAACTCGATCACGTAACTCTCTATGGTAGTATGCACCCATAAATCTAGTTCCCTCATCAGGTTGTTATCCAAGTGTTGGAGCACCGTGAGATCTGTGGGGACCCAATCGCAACGTACTGACGTCATTCCTTTTGGCATGTTTTTTCTTTTAGTCTCCTTAACTAGTTGTACAGCTCATTTAGAAATTTACACTAGAAGATCTCGTACTGGTCACTTACAGCGTCTGAGTACAATAGTTCTTTTTTCAACTTAGAGGTAGATTGGTTTCAAAGGGTGGTATGCTCTATCATGAACCGATCCACCTTATTATCCCACCAATCTTGTATTTTCTTTCTTAAATATCCTCGATACCATATTCTGAACCACTTCTTGTGATTTCTGGTCTCAGCAACGGAACCATTTGTTGGCACAAAAATGTTATTAGGGAAGAGACCTTGGGTTCAGACACAAGGGACCAACAAGGCTTTGTTGTAGTCTAGGACAACGCCAACATTTTCACCTTACCCAATGGGTAAGGAGTCTCACCCAAGGAGTGTCGCAACTTAAGATAGGAAGGGTTGGAGGGGTATCAAGGAGATCCAAACATCAACCATTAATAGCTTAAAGAGATCATTCATCGGAACATCATAGTATTACGATCACTATATTCATCAAGAAAACACCCATTAATTAAATTTTTTGAGCAAGTCCATACATTATAACAATACACCTGACCATAATATAACATCCAAATTGTCTCATTCATTCATTAACATCAACATAAGGAAAGTTTATACAAAGTACATAAGGCACAGAGCCTTTCATAAAATACATGGAATGATATAAACATGGGATGCCTCAGACCTTTGGCAGAGTCTAGCTTTGGCCCTTTCACATCTGCTCAAGTCCTCAGGACCCTATTCTTCTAAACTCCTGATCTCTATCTGATACCAACCCCTTTCCCTTGTTGTCTTCTGATTTTATCTTTTACTCTGGTGTCCCCACTTCTAGTTTTGTTCAGCTTCCTTTGCCCTCGGTTGCTTTCCTCCCTCCCACTTGTCCACTCAGTTGTTCTTGTTTGTTCTTTGCACCTTGCCGCAACTGCATGTTTGTTGTATGTCCTTGATTCCATCCCCGGTTGTCATCTCTGCAACTCAACCATTGCTCCCAGCACTTGTTCTCTTCCTTAGTTCCCGCAAAACTTTAAAATTCAAAACAAAGGCCCCAATAGTTTGCTAAGGTTTTCCTGAGGTGTCTACATGTACTAGAGGTGCTTGGCAATTTGTGGAAGAAGTGGAAGCAATTTCTAGGAAAATAAAGTTAAAATTTACCTAATTACAAGCAATTTCACCATCTTCCCATGGCCACAATGCAGCACTAGCTCAACGTTGTGGTGTTCCCATTGTAGGCCTACACAGTTTGGTGCAATACTTCTAGTTTATGCCAACACAGTTGTCCTATAGATGTTAAAGGAAAGCATAGGCTCCAAAACAATGTTTTGGATGAGATAATTGATGTGATTGACTATTGTTGAATTGGCCTTTATTGTTCACAGTCTAAGACATGTGATTGGACTGTAAAAATCATAGAAACACATTAATAAATTATTCATGGTGTGAATGGTCATGTTGGCTTATCGACCTGGTACAAAATCACGTTGGCATGGTCCACAAATGAAATATGAAAACATTAACAATTGTTATGGTTGGTTCCACTGAGAATGGAGTTGTTTTGGTCATTGAAAGTTAATGAATTAATGTGTTGTGGTAAATACATAAAAGTTGAATATTATTTCATGGATTGGTTTGATAAAAATTGTTATGGATGCATTGATTTGGTCATTATGGAGTTGAACATGGTCCATTTTTGTTATGGATCAAATTTCTTGATGAAATACCATTGAACGAGGTCAAGGTTTTTTCCCATGGTAATGATTTGGCCAATGTGATTTGGTCAACCCTCCAAAGCTATAAATACATAGTGTGATCTATCATTGGTGTATGTGTTTTTTAGGACTGATCACTCTCTTTTGTTTTGGTGCCAACATAGATTTGAATTGGTTCTTATTATATATTTTTTGGCACAAAAGGTGATACAAGTAATATTAATGCTTGATATGAGAAATAATGCATTATATGTGGATTGACTGGGTTATTTTAGGTGTTATGGTATAGGGCAACAAAGTGGTGAAGAAGAAACCAGCTTGATCAAGCCCAAATAATCAAGTTGATATGGTCCCTGTTGATTATGGTACACGATAATTATTTTGATGGATCTTATCTGAGTTAGAGATGGACTCATCCTAGTTTGAATAGTGTCTGTTTGGTTGAAAAGTTACATGTTTATGAAGTGAAATGATGATAAATGTAGAAGAGCATACCTTTAGAAGTGTAAAAGCTTAGAGCGGATTCCAATTAGATTGTGTACATAGAAAGAAAAAAAAAGTATGCATGCAAGTTGAGTGTCGTAATAGTACAAGAGGCAGTGCGATATTTTTCCAGTCGAATGTGTTAAAGGAGAGCCAACACTGGAATGAGTGAGAGACATATGCGATGTGTAGTTAGGATTCATCTAAGATTTATTTAATAGAACCCTATGTGTATGAAGTGAAAAAGGAATCCAATCTGGCTAGTTGTGGCAAGGTTAGATAAAATGCAAAGTTCCTAAGTAATCAATGCATATGATTTCTATAATAGAGAATGGTCTATTGTGTAATGATTATCTAGTGTGAATCGACATAAATCAGTGGAAATAATTGTTTAGTCAATTTAGTGTCCTAAATTGCTTTGCATAAATTATCAACCGAGGCTTGTAAGCGCTGAAGAAGTGTAGTGCACTGTATGTGCTAGTTAACCCTTCTTACTTCGTTGTTTTGTATTTTATATTGTTTTGGGGGTTTCTATTCTTTGATTCCTAATGAAGTACAATCTGAACTATGAGAAAATAGTTCTAAATTTCCTAAAGGTGAACCAAGAGCTTAAAACTAGTCAAAATCTAAGTTAAAAGAAGAAAAAATAGAGCATCTGTCCTATCTTCTCATCTAATCCTAATTCATGAATAATTCTTAAAACTAGAAGGTAAAGTTGTAAATCATGTTGGAATAAATACAGAGAATGAAATGAACTGAAGTACTTCTAGTTACTCTAACCTTCAATTTTGAAAGATAACCTCCTTGAGATCGAATTCAAGCAACTTTTGTACTTCATGATCTAATAAAAACATGCAGAAGGTAACTTATTAGTTTCAACCCTTATGTAAAGTGAATGCTCAACCATTTAGTTAGGATGGATATCAGCTTGAAATGGTGACCAAAGACATTCATTAATACAGTGCATTGACAACTTGAACTAAGAAATAAATAACAAAAACAGTGAGTAAGCTAATCAATAGTGCATCCTCATTACTTTCAATCTTACTCTGCTTAGAAACAAAGTTGTTTCCTTCATGAAATGGACTTGGGAAACAAGACTGCACAGTTGAATTCTAACATTTTTCTACTGATTAAAACTAAAAGAAATCAAACTACAAGAAATCAACCTAAGATATAAACACTACTAAAAGTAAATGAGGCATTTAAAACTGAACAGAAAGAAGAAAACAAATGAAAAGAAAACCTTCTTCAACACAGGCACCCTCTGCAACTGGCTAGGTTGAGCTGCTAACTTAATTCAAAATTATCCTTCAAATGATCATCAGTCAACACACGGCTTTGTATTATAAAACAGGAACAAAAGTAAAAAATTACAGAGCTGATAAGTTTAAAATTAATACATCAAAAAATTCAAACTCCCTTCGATTCTGTTCAACTGGTATTTAAAGAAAATATTCATAACTTCTTTTGAGGAAAATTAGCTACAGGTGGTCTACATGTATTACAACTAGTCTTCATAAATGTTTGATCAACTACAGGTGACTTGAATTCGAACAAGGTGGTTGCACAGAACTGTTGACACAGGTGGCTGATCCGAGTTAATGCTTCAACAGATCTGCTGGATTTATTAATTAACCACGAAAGGATAGACAAAGAGTCCTATTGCTTCCGGGTTTCATACGTTTGACTCCACCTTTCACTGTGGTCTTGAGCTAGCTTTTTATCGATCTAGCCTGGGTGACTAGGATAGGATCCATGTCGAGACAATTCCAGAGATGCCCATGTGGTTGGTTTCTTCATTTGACACCTGTAACCTGTTCAACCATGGAAGTAGCCACGGAACACACGGTTAGTTGCAGAATAGGCTACGTTTTGTAGCTAACTTGCAAAAACTTATTTCAAATAGCAAAAACATAAAAGTATAACATGTCAATCATTTAATGTCCTCCTTGAGACAAAATCTGTCATTTATCAGTAATGGGGATCTGTATTTTATGGAAATCAAGAGAAAGAAGTAAGAAAAGTTGTCAAGGAGAGAGTAATTCTGAGGTCCAACATACCCCCACTGCAAAATCATTGCATTTCCCCATGCAATTTTGCCAAAAATGTGGACTCTTCTTTCCTATTGCATCTGCTAAGATACCTCTGCTAGTACATCTGAATTTCTTCTCTTGCTCCTCTTTGAAGTGACTGCCATCCTGGGTTTCTTCATGAGAGTTTTGTATTTAAGGTTGATGACTATTTTGTTCAAGTTTCTATTCTTCTTCTTAAACTTCCTATTCTTCTTGTACCATAGCCCTAGGTGTAGTATTTTATTATCAGGAATGACTTTATCCAAATTTCCTTGTTTCTTCAAGGTTTCATTTTCTTTCTTGATATGCCTGTTCAATATCTCTAACTCATATATTTCCTGTTTGAGAGAGTTAGTCAAAGGTTCTTGTGGATTGACAGGTTGTTCTGGATTGGGTGCGGATCCTGGATACATTGAGGCACTTTTCTTTTCTAGTGCTTCTATGTAATCATAAGTTTGTTGCTACACTGGGTCTATGCCTGGGGATCCTCTGCTAGGGTTGACTTCAAAATACTGTTTAGGAGAGTTTTGACGATTGTATGTAAATGGAACATTATTAGGAGATGGTACTGGGGTTTCTTCTTCTAGATTTATGAACTCTATTCCCTTCGATGATACCTTCTTTACCATACCGTGGAGTCTATAGCTCCTTCTAAGTTGTAGGGGGTTTATGTTATCCTCCTTTGTACCCTTTTTCTCCTTTCCTATATTTTCCTTCCTCTTGATTTGTTTCCTAATCTTTGCTAATTTTTCAAAGACTAGTTGTTCATCATCTTGTTGTATGAAAATTCAGGGTTGTTCTCAGTATTTCACCAGCTTTCTTTTTTATCTTTCCTTTTTTCTTGATTTGCTCCCCGATCTCTATCTCAGAGACTGGCTCTTCATCATTTTTCTGTGTGGAGGACTCAGTTTTTCTTTGAATGGTCATACTAGCCTTTTCCTCTTACTCCTTCCGACATTACCCTCTTCAGGTGACTCTGGTGCCTCTTGGAAATAGTTTCTTATGAAGAAGTTTTCCCAAGTATCTCCTATTCTTTTCAAATGAAACTCAACTAGTATTTTTACCAACCCATGATGCTACATAGTTGTGTCTATGAATTCTATTTTCTTCTGTACATTTGAAGCCATCCTCCTTAGACTTTTTAGAAGGAAGAAAGAGAGGTTGATGTTTCCATTTTCTAGAAAGTTCATCAATAAACGTATATGATAAACATACATGCATCTGAATCTTCCCTCACAGGTAATAAATTTTTGTAATATCAAAAGCATGCTTCTCCATTTATTTTTAAGTGATGAAATAGGAATTCCTTTTCTAAACACAATGACATCCATACATGGGTTCTTGAGGATTACCTTCCATGATTCACTGTGAAATTTTTTGTTTTTGAACCATCTCTCCCCAAGTCTTGGCAGTTATATAGCCTCTGCTATGTAAGATTCTGTTACTGTGAACTTAATGTCTCCAATCTCTACTTCTGTACCATCGAATGATATAGCAAAATATTTTTTGATCTCCTTGTGACATCCATCAAATTTTTCAATGAAATTGAGCCATCCAGCCTTCTGCAACATCTCCTTGAGTTGTGGGTATCCTTCCATAAAATTTTCCCCTACGGGCTCTGCCCTGACAATGAGTCCCATGGTCTTTGTTTCATAGAATTTTCTAACCTTCAGAATTACTCTCTTGGTCTATGAAATGGACTGACTACAGGTATAGTGAAAAAGAACTATGGGTTTGCGTGGAATAAGTAGACGGTGAGGGTTTGGAGGGATGTGAATACGTTTGTCACATCGTAGTTTTGATCGTTAACAGATGGAGTTATTAGAGACCGTTTAAGTACAGAGTATGGAGAACGTAGCGGAGGTGTGGTATGATGAAATCATTATAGACTATTTGGTATCGAATGTGGAATATGTGGCAGAGATGTGGTATCATGAAGTGACAATCAAATCAAATGATGACTTGTTAAGGAGATATATTATCATTCATATTATACATGACTTCTGTTTGTAACTTGTTGTTTGAAATAAATTTTGCATTTTAACTTTAGAACTTAACCTTTTGCTTGATAATTCTTTTGGTGTTGATCTGTAGGTACTTTGAGCATGGTTGATCTCCAAAATTTGATTCTTCAATTTCCCTGCATTCATGATTTATTTGTGAGTTGTACAATTGTGCCAAAGATGATAAGTAAGTTGTAGCTACAGAATCAGATTAGCTGCAGGATGGAATCAACTACAGAATGTGAAAAGAAGGAAAAGTGAAATATGGCTTATGGAATATGGATGTAAAAATAAAATGGAAATGAGTTATGACAGTGAGATGGAATGAGATGTAAGATAAAATGAAAAATAGGGTGAAATGGGGTAAAACTGTAAAAAGAGAAAATGTAAATGAAATATGATAGTGAGATGAAGTGGAACTGTAAAAAATTGAAGACAGAATGAGATGGAATGAGATGATGAATTTGCAGACTCTAAACTGTAAATGAATGTAGCTTTTTGTCACTACTTATTACAAAAAGGAAATGGAAAATATAGGATGTTAGAAATCTCTGATTTTCACCCTGTATTTTCTATATAAGTATGCCAATCAATGATTGGTTTTCAACCTCATACATTTTTTTTTATCAGTCATTTCTTAGGAAAAATAAAGACTAAGTTAGTGGAGAAGAAGAATTCTTCTTCACTAGCTTCATTTCAGAGTTATTCTGGAAAATCTTAATGAACTCCTCTCTTGAAATTGGTTTTTGATATATCTTCAACCGATGACCATTCACAAGAAGAGTTATTTTTCTTCCATGTATCATCCTTATCTTAACTACTCTGTTATTAAAGACTTCTTCAATCTCATATGGCCCAAGCCAATGAGTTTGAAACTTCCCTTGAAAATCTTTGAACTTTGAATCGAACAATAGTGCTCAATCTCCTGCTTGAAACTTATTCTCCTTAATATATTTATCATGCCATTTAGCCCTCTGTTGTTGGACTATACTGGTTCTTTGGACTACATCTTGAATGATTTCATCAAGTTCATTGAGTTGCTCCAATATATTTTTATGTGCCTCTGATAAATCCAATCCCAATTGGACGACCATCTTGAAGGTTATGATTTGAAACTCTATAGGGAACAAGGCTTGTTTCCCATAAACAAGTTCATAGGGTGTATGTCCCGTTGTGTTCCTCCATGTAGTTCTATAGGACCATAAGGCTTTAGGAAGTCTTTCTGCCCAATCTCTTCTATGCAGATGCATAGTCTTAGTGAGAATTCCTTCCATGTCATTATATTCCCATGCATATGCAGAAGAATGTTGTTGTAATGTCTTGATTAGATTTTCCTGTTGTAATTTCTCCAAGTTATTGTTTTATGTTCAATGTTCTCCATAGAAATATTTCAATTGTAGAGCTACCAAATTCTTCCATAGAATAAAGGGACAACTGCCTAGATGACAAATATTCAATATTGGATTTTTCTTGAAATTGATCATGTTCATATTCTGGAGATGATTCAAAATTTTCCATTGTATTTAAGATTTGACTATCTTCACTAATATCTAAAATAGTAAAGAGAGGCTGAATGTCAATTTCATCATCAATCCATTCTTTGTCATCTATTTCTGTGATTGTTCTTGCTGGAGGATATAGAGTGAATTTCTTTGTTGAATTCCCACCAAAAATATAGATATCACCAAATCTACAGCGAATGAAAGCATCAACTTGGCTAGCCAAGGTCTTCCTCATATGAGTGGATGTCCTCCTAGATTGTTCTTGGGGGTCAAGATCATAAATTCAATAGGATATTCCCAAGGATCTAAGGATACTGAAATATCTTCTAACACTCCATCTGGTTTGATTACAACTATGTCTGCTAATTGCAGTAATTTAGGTGTGTAAAGAAGATTAGGAAGCTTGAGCTATTCCATGGTTTGTTTGCTTATGATGTTTATTTTTTCCCCTAAATCAATCAATGTATTTGGAATTTCAACTCCATTGATATGTGTTTTCACAATTGGACTTCCTGGATCTACATATTTTTGTATGCAATTTTTCCCATCATTATATCTGCTATTTTTCCTACTAGGTGAATTCTTTTTGTTTCTTTTGCTTTTCTTCCTGGTTTCTTTATGCTCAACTCCTTTATTGTTTTAGCTAGGATTGGAATCTCTTTAATGGCTTGTAACAAAGGAATTTTGATACAAATAATTTTTAATTCATCTAGAAAATCATAATTAGGCAACATGATCTGCTTTTCTACTCCTCTATCAACTTGTAATCTTTCAGGAAAAGGAGGTGTAGAAGTAGATACTGGCTACTCAATGATAGGAGTTGAGTTCACTAGTTCTTTCTGTTTTTAATTTTCAGTATTTTGGTTTTGGAGAGATGTTCCTTCAAAGCTTTTGTTGGGTTGTAGAGAATCTTCCTCAAAATTGTCTTGTTCCTGAATAACTACAGAAGGCATTTCCTTTTCTAATACCCTACCAGATCTTAATTGAACATCATTGAGATCTAGAGGAGTGATCATATAAGTTGGAAATTGTTGTCCTTCCACCATGTAAGTATTCTGAGGATTTTGATTGTTGGGGTTTGGTAATGGTTGGGTAGGTAGCTGATTTGGTCTCTGCTGAAATGGTAGTAAGAGTTGAGGATTTTGGTTTTGTTGTGGATTTTTTTGTGGAAATGGTAATGAAATTTGAGGGTTCTTATTTTGAAGTTGTGCCTGCTGATTTTTTGTGGAATGTGTGAGGGAGGATAATTCTCATATGATGGAGGATATTGATAATATTGGGAGATTTTGTACTCCTTGTGCCCAAGATTGAGATTGAGATTGAAGTTGAGGCCAAGGTTGAGATTGAGGTTGAGGCCAAGGTTGCTGCCAAGAATTCCAATTTGGTGGGGGCTGAAGATACATTTCATTGTTAAATCCCTGATTTTTTGGCCCCTGCCAAGGTTTTCTAACGACAAATAAGAGAGGTTCTGCTGAATTTGGAACTGTTTCTTCTTGAAAAACAACCTTAATACCTGGAATCGAAAAACAACCTTTGGTCTCATGATTCTCTGAGCAAATCATACAAGTCCCTATAATTTTTGCATCCAAAGGGCATTCTCTTATAGCATGTTTTTTTCTACATTTTGGACAAAAAATAGTTAAAGCATTAGCCTCAGTTTTCTTCTTGTTTTACAACTTAAAGGTGTCTATTTGCTCACCAAGACTCCCTAGAATATCTGTTGTGAATTCATCAAGCATATTACCAATTTCTTCCCTACTCACTGATCTAGTTGCAGATTTATTTACTCTAACAAGAGAAGGATCTCTTGGACCTTTCCCAGTTTTCGATTTCCCTCTTGAGAGATGAACACATAATTCTCCTATCTCATTTAATGGGAGTTGAGAGATATCTCCCTTCCTCATCATGTTAAGGATATCTATCCACTCATCTATAATGGCTTTTAATAAAAGAGCTTTTAAGGTATCTTCATCTAAATTTTCCATCTTTGCTCTTTTCAAATTATAGTTGAATCTCTCAATCAAATCCTCTAAATTTTCATCATCTCTTTGCATCATTTTGAACACTTCATCTTTGTGATTAGTAGGCATGCAATAATCCAAATACCTATCCAAAAACACTTTTTTCATGTCATTCCATATTCTAATGGACTGAGTGACTAACCCCATGAACCACTTCAAAGCAGCTCCTTTCAGTGTTGGAGGGAACAACTTAAGCTTTTTAGAGTCTTCTAGATAATCATAGGTTCTGAACAAGACTTCAAACTCAAATAAAAAATTTTCAGGATCCTTACTTTTTAACCCATGGAAATTTGGGAGGACAAAAGGTGAGATATTTTTCATTGTGGCATTTATTTCTTCATCCACTATAGGGAATCCAAAATAATTATCTATTTCCCTATTTCCTCTGCCTCCTCCATTATTTCCTCTACCTGTTCCTTTACCCCCTCCTCCAAACAGTGTGAATTCTCCATCTTCTTCTTCTTCTGCCATTATAGTTTCTTTAGAGTTAGTATAAGGTTCAACCTGCAAGGTTACTTTGTCTTCCTCTGGTTCTTCTATTAATGGGATATGGGAGAGAGGTTCTAATTCTTCTTCCTCACTAAGTATTCCTAATTCTTCAACTAAAATGTGCTCCCATGTGGAGGTGGAAAAGGCTACTCCTGCTATTGTAGACCAAAGATTTTTCTCCTCTGGGACTGCCTTGGTTGATGAAGTAGGAGATTATTTTGATTGGATTTATGCCCTTGTAATTTCAGGAGTTCTATGGCTGGGAGTACGAGCTTGAGGTGGAGGTGTATCTCTTCTTGTTCTTTGTGGAGTAGGTGGTGTTGTAGGAATTGAACTCCTGCCTCTAGTTATAAATCTACCCCTAGAGTCTCTTTCTCTATGCATATCATTTTTTCTTTTGAATGTAAGAGATAAGTTTCCCTAGTTACTCTTCCCCAGCAATGACACCAAAATTTTTAGTCAATTTAGTGTCCTAAATTGCTTTGCATAAATTATCAACCGAGGCTCGTAAGCTAATGAAGTGTAGTGCACTGTATGTATTAGTTAACCCTTCTTACTTCGTTGTTTTGTATTTTATATTGTTTTGGGGGTTTCTGTTCTTTGATTCCTAATGATGTACAATTTGAATTATGAGAAACTAAATCTAAATTTCCTAAAGGTGAACCAAGAGCTTAAAACTAGTCAAAATCTAAGCTAAAAGAAGGAAAAACAGAGCATCTATCCTATCTTCTCATCTAATCCTAATTCATGAAAAATTCTTAAAACTAGAAGGTAAAGTTGGAAGTCATGTTGGAATAAATACAGAGAATGAAATTAACTGAAATACTTCTAGTTACTCTAACCTTCAATTTTGAAAGATAACCTCCTTGAGATGGAAGTCAAGCAACTTCTGTACTTCATGATCTAGTAAAAACTAAATAAAAACATGCAGAAGGTAACTGATTGGTTTCAACCCTTACGTAAAGTGAATGCTCAATCATTTAGTTTAGGATGGATATCAGCTTGAAATGGTGACCAAAAACATTCATTAATACAGTGCATTGACAACCTGAACTACGAAATAAATAACAAAAACAGTAAGTAAGCTAATCAACAGGGCATCCTCATTACTTTCAATCTTACTCTATTTAGAAACAAATTCATTTCCTTTATGAAATGGATTAGGGAAACAAGACTGCACAATTGAATTCTAATATTATGCTACTGATTAAAACTAAAAGAAATCAAACTACAAGAAATCAACCTAAGTTATAAACATTGCTAAAAGTAAATGAGGGATTTATAACTGAACAGAAAGAAGAAAACAAATGAAAATAAAACCTCCTTCAGCACAGGGGCCCTCTGCAACTGACTAGGTTGAGCTGCTAACTTAATTCAAAATGCTCCTTCAAATGATCACTAGTCAACACACGACTTTGTATTATAAGACAGGAACAAAAGTCCAAAATTACATCACTAATAATTTTAAACTTAATACATCAAAAACTTCGAACTCCCTCTAGTTCTGTTCAACTAGTATTTAAAGAAAGTATTCATAACTTCCTTTTGAGGAAAATTAGCTATAGGTGGTCTACACGTATTACAACCAATGTGCGTAAATGTTTGATCAGCTACAGGTGACTTGAATTCCAACAAGGTGGTTGCACAGAACTGTTGACACAAGTGGTTGATCCGAGATAATGCTTCAACAGATCTGTTGGATTTATTAATTAACCACGAAAGGATAGACAAAGAGTCCTATTGCTTTCGATTTTCGTACATTTGACTCCACCTTTGATTGTGGTCTTGAGCTGGCTTTTTTATCAATCTGGGCTGGGTGACTAGGATAGGATCCATGTCGAGACGATTCCAGAGATGCCCATGTGGTTGGTTTCTTTGTTTGACACCTGTAACCTGTTCAACCATGGAAGTAGCTATGAAACACATAGTTAGCTGCAAAATAGGCTACATTCCATAGCTAATTTGAAAAAACTTATTTCAAATAGCAAAAACATAAAAGTATAACATGTCAATCATTAAATTTCCTCCTTGAGACAAAATCTATCATTTATCAATGATGGGGATCTGTCTGTTATGGAAAACAAGAGAAAGAAGTGAGAAATGCTGTCAAGGAGAGAGTAATTATGAGGTCCAACAATCATTGTGTGCATCCGTGCATAAAGAGAATCTGAGATTACCTATCTATGGAATTTGATTGATGTTGTTATAGAGCATGTAGCACAGTTGTCAAAGAATGATTATGGCTGACAATGTTTTGTAGGGTTTGACTTGATGCCCTTGATGTATGGTATATTTTATTGCTAATATGGTTGTTGAAGGTTAGTATTAGTTCTATTTTCCAATGTTATGTATTGAAATAATCAATGAAGTTGCCTACTTGATATTGAAAGTGTGATATTTGTCTGAACAACATAACTAGAATCAGACTTGTGGATCAAGGGTTGGCATACCTATGAGATTGTTGGTGCTTTGTCATAAATATATATCCTTTAGATTTAATGTATCTACCTATAGTTGATGACCAGATACTAGATATTATGTGCACCAAGAGGTTTTTTATCTTGTGCAAATGATAGATTATTAGTGTTGGGTTTATGTTCCTATTATTTTGCTAACACTTGTATATGTGTATTGTAAGAGATTGTTTTGGTTAGGAGCTAATGTTGTTGCTGGTGTCAATGTGTGGTATTGTCATATGAGCCTTTTGTTAAGTCAATCTTGTCATGTATGGTTTAGATGATGAAGTTTTGTATTGTATGGGGAGAATGTTGGCTGAGAGATTTTTATTGTGAGGGTTAGAATCAGAATATTCTGCTAAGGTTTGTCATTAGACATACTGCCAATTTGAAATGTGTTGAATCAGAGTTGCTTGTGATGTTACTATAAGGGTCTTAGTTTTAATGTATAATGTTTTTGTTGAGCGTTGAGTGAGATGTTTATGTGGTCATATGGATGTCGTGTAGCTTGTGCTACCACTAATGTATACTTCAGTTAGGGTATTAGGGCATTAAGGTATTTTCATTAGGGAATTTCATCGAACAATTTATATGCAATGAATCATTAAACCATTTGAGCAATTCTTCAAACACTTTGCATGCAAACAAATCGAGAAAAATTTTAAGAGCTAATAGTCATAGATGGGCTAATTTTTCATGCCTTTTCCAAAAAAAACATTAGCCAATTTTCATTTTTTCTAAAATTGATTCACCCAATTTTTATAGGATAAAATTGTTTTACCTTAAAAAATGTCAAAATTTTGTAAAGGCTACATAAAATCATTATAAATTTGAATATTTTTACGAAAATACAACCAAATATTTTACAATTTTCATATCAAAGAATAATAAGATTCGTCAAGGTTTCTAAACTTTAAGATAAATTTCCATCCTTCAATTTTTTGTTGAAACTAATGTAGCAAATTCCTCAAGGAATATCTCCTAATTATATATGTCCAAGTTCTAAAAAGTAAACCGTATGATCAATGGGAGTTCCCCAATCTATAGTCCAAGTTTCAACCTCTGGAAACTTCCAGATGAAAATTTATAACAAAAATGTGTTTGATGCATGATTTTAGGAGCATCCAGAAAGCTTGACTTCCTATGATCATATATATTAAAATATAGCAACCCAAGATCTAAAAGTTTGACCAGATGATTAGAGAGATTTCCCCTTGTTGGGTTGTGTTATATTCTTTCCATGACTAACCTCTGTAGTGAACCGGGGTGTTAGGGGGGGGCAGAGCCCCCCCTTTGTTGTGTTGATTGTGCAGCAGGGGGCTCACGGGGGGGCGGCAACCCCCCCTGTCCGAGGGGTTTGAGGGGGTGGGTAGCCCCCCTTTATGGCGTCTGGGGTAGTGCCTCGGGAAATTTTTTTTTTTGGACCCTATATTAGGTTGGGCGGTCCTACCTATGGTTTTTGATCCATGGTATTGGATGCTTCGGCATGTATAAATATGTATTGTAACATTGAAAGGAATATAGTGAAAAATCAAGCTGATAGTCCCGATTTTGGGATTCAGGGGAAAATCTTTGTGTATATGTGTTTTATGTGTTATGCTCTTGCATTCTTTATTTTCTGTGTTTTAGAATTCGTATGCAAGTAATTTTTGTACAGGGTTAAAACCTACACCCCTCACTATGGTCTAATGTTATTCTTTTGGAACCTCCTAGAAGAAATGATACAGCAGAAATTCCAACATGACCTATTTGATGCATGATTTTTAAGAGCATCTAAAAAAACGTGACCCAAGATTTGCAAGTTGGACTAGATAATTATCAGGATTTACCCTCATGTTGTGGCCACCAACAACCCCCCTTCTAATTTAGTGTTATTACTAATACTAAATAAATGGGGACCCTTAGTCAGAAAATTTAAAAATGAATTAGTGCTTGTATTTTCTTTTTAATAAAACTTACCATCATAAACTTAGGAAAATATCTTTGAAAACTCTAAAAAGCTTAAGTTTTATGATGAGGAAAAATAAAATCACTCCGAAATAAATATCGCATTGCAAAAAGGATAATAGGATGCCTCCTTACAAGCCAAAATCTAAGATCGCGAGATTGCGATGCGAAATTGCAAAAGAATAAACAAACATCGCATCGCATGCCTTAAAAGCACACTTACGCTAAAAAACCGCCGAAAATGCCGATATGCGATAGCACATATCGCAAAATTGCACCTCGCAAAAAACTGCTTAAACACAAAATATGTACATATTGTGATCATGTGATATTGCGATATCGTGATATTGCAATAAAACGACAAAGCGATCTTATGATAGGACAACAGAAAGATCTTCCGATATTGCGATTTTGCGACACAACGATCTGCGATATTCCAAAGCAAATTGCAAAATCACTCCATCGCATATTTTTCTGGCTCACTATTCAAGAAAAACTTCTTTTCATAAAACGAGACCTGGTTATGTGCTTTAATGCTAATTAATGAAGTAGTTGCCAGTTGTTAAAGAAATATGATTTTGTGTTTATCGAAGAGCCAGTTCATGTAAGATGGTGTACTTTTGCATATCTTCGGCAATTAAAGCTTTCCCTTCACTGTTTCTTATGATTACTCTTACCTCACTTGTAAACTGCAGGAACGAAGAACAAAAGGTTATATAAAGCAGTATACAGGATACTATGGAGAAGAAAGGCAAGGCTCTGATGTATGAAGGCAAAGAAATGGTGCCCTTGTACATAGACATTGTATGCAACAGAGACGCAGGTATTTCCACTTGGGAAGGCTTTTATAATCTACTTGAGGAAGAGAACCCCAAGGTAACAGAGTTTACGGCTACTGCGGGCTCACAGAATTCTTCTGAGGCATTAGTTTTAGATTTAGCCTGTTCGTTATTGCACCGAATAGCAGCAAGGCCCAAAATTCTCCCCTACACAGATATGGTTAAATGGGTACTGGACAATGCTGACATTAAGAACATAAAATTTAGGACTTAGGGTCAAGAGCTCTCGGAATCATTATTTTCACAAGATTTCAACTTTACATCCGCTAAAAGAAAGCACGCAAGAGGTGAAAATCACACCAAGGAAGCCCAGATCAAGAAACGGAGGCAATTTCCGATGCATGATTAGCGCCTAGCGCATCGTTGGGTATAACTTCTCGAAATGGAAAGCTTCTAATTGCTCAGCTACCTGTATGCTCTAGAAATTCGGAAAGAATATGTTAAAGGTAAAAGGTAAAACTTGAAGCTGAAAATCAGCGGTAATAATCAGAAATATCCTCAAAGTATTTAGTGAAACCACATAACCAGTCTATTACTCTCAAAAGCATCATCAATTCTGCCGAAAAGATGGCGCCAACTCTTGCTGATTCCGTTTTTGCAGCACAGTTAAAGGTTGAAGTCGGTCAACTGACTCTTCTCAAGAAAATGTTGAATGCTTGCGATTCTAAGGAGCAGATACAGAAAATAATTAGGTGTTAATTTTAGATTTAATTCTAGAAATCGTTTTTGCTTTATTTTTTCCTAGAGAGAGGACGGTCATTTAAACTGTACCTATAATTTTGTAAATAGTTATTTTTAGATATAGTTAGTAGTATTTAAACCCTTCTCATGCATTTAGAGAAGGGTCTAGAAATTTATCAAAAACTTGTCCTCAGAACATGCACTTTTGCACACTCTGAGGAGGTTTTGATGAATGAATGGAACATGATTTATTGATTTTTGCATTTGATATCTGCTACTGATGTTGCACTTCTATACTCTTAGTGGATGTTGGATTAAGAAGAGATAAATCGTTATCGCTTGAAGCTCATGAGTAGAACTAGTTATAAATGGTACTTCTATCTCCTAATTGTTTCTATTTCCTATGTTAAAGTGATATTCAAGTTCAATTGTTTATATATTAATGTGTGAATACTTGAGTTATCATTTGGCACTTTTTTACGGTGATGGCTACTTATTTATGCTTAATGTATGAGTAGCTTACTATGTGATATGTTTTTCACAACTGTTTCGCCTAACTTTTTATGCAAAGTGGTTCATCCATATTGAATTCTTTTCTTGTAACAGTTGAATAATCTTTATTACCGATTGTTATTTGAAATCATTTTAGATCGCACAGAAGAAAGATTACATCCCGGGTTAGTATAGACTTAGATATTTTTGTTTATTAGAATACAATAGCATGTCATTAGATTAAAGTTAGAATTAGAGCATATTAATTAGGAATTATTAGATCAGAAATATCAAATTCTACACACACACACTTGAATTGGGAAACTTGTCCCATATCCCCAGTCAGACCCTCTATACCAAACGGAAAAGGAGCTGCCAACCAAGGTCCGGAACGGGCGGGTATCCCCCTTGTTGTAGACTCGATTTTCGGGGCTTCAACATATTTGGCGCTAGAAGGAGGGCATCGAACTATGAATGGCAAGTAAGTCCAAATCTAAATACCATTCTGAGAGTAAATCGCCCTCACCATCTCCCCCGACTTCTCCATTGCATTTAGAATCTTTAAATCCAAAACCAGAAGTCGTAGGATCAACAGCTGCTGCTACAAACCCTGACATTTTAGAACAATATACTATTGAACCTCCTGAAGTTGAATCTCTGATTCACAAACTTCAGCGATTTTCTATATCTCCTCAAAGATTTGATAAATCTCAAGGCAGCGTGACTTCAGAATATAACCCTGCTCATCCTTTGACCAAATTAAAGAGCGAAAAGTTTGGTGTTAAGCCAACTAAGTTACCTCTACCCACTAGGAAGAGAGCAAGGAAATCACCTAAAGGGTCCGACAGCAAGACTCTTTCACCATCATCATCCATCTCAAATTCCTCACCGTGAAGTCAACCATCCACTCCCCCACTTCAGATCATTATCCACCAGCCTACTTGTACTTCTACATCTCCTTCTCAATCATCCAGAGTCATAATATCCTCATCTTCTCAACCTCATGGATCATCTTCTGCACTTCCTTCCGCTAGTAGATCAACGATGGCCCAATCTCCATGGAATAACCTAGGGGCAGTCTTAATGTTTGCACCCTTGAGTCAGCTCCCACCCCATCCTAAAAAATGGCTGCCTAAGTTCAATCCCGAAGAAGGCATGCTAGCGAAAGAGCATATTAATAACTTTATGCTATCCATAAATCTTAATGGAGTTACTAATGAAGATGCTGTTGTTCGACTTTTTCCTTATACTCTTCAGGGAACAGCCAGATCATGGTATTTTTCATTACCATTTGGATCTATCACTAGTTGGGACATCTTCCAAGAACAATTCCTCATCAAATTTGGTGATGATAGGTCTACAGCGACGTTGATCAGTGACCTGTCAAACCTTAGGGCTAAGTCAAAAGAGCCTATCAAAGATTTCAATTCACATTTCAACAAATTGTTAAACAAAATTCCTACTGCTTCCAAGCCCAGTGAAGAAGTACGAAGTGAATTGTACATCACTGCTTTACCATCAAATATAGCAATCTTCGTGGACAGGGCTAACAAAACAACTTTAGCCGAAAATATGAAAGAAGCAATAGCTGTAGAGAAGCGTATCATAGCCCTGGAAAAGAAAACTGCCATAAAGGAATGAAAATCCAAGAAGGTTACCTTCAAAGAAGATCCCAAGAAAAACAATCGAAAGATCCATTCGATTTAGAAGGATTGCAAAAAGTTTTGAAAGCCATGTCTAATGAGATGGTCGACATTAAGAAACAAGTGGCAGAAACTTCTTCAAAAACTCCGTATAGACCTTTTAAAAGAAACCCTTTGACTGATCCAAAACCCCCCAATACTATTACAAGCGCTGAATCTGAAGAAGAAGAAGAGGGAATTGCTACTGAAGGGAAAACCGATGAAGAAGAAGTTGTAGAGTTACAAGGAATGTGGGACTTCATCCTCCCACAAGAGGAAGATCAAGAAGCATCCCCGGTTAGTACACGAAGTAGAAATCAGCTTGATCCTCCTCAAACTATCCCTAAGCCAAAGAGCACAAGCTTGACGATGAAGGATAAAGTCGCAGCCAAGAAAACGACGCCCAAAGCAACTCAAACTAGCCCAGTCCAAACAGATTCATCTACTCCATCTAAAATGCTGATCGTTTCGGATGAAATGGAGTACAATATTATAGAATATATGAAAAATACTAGGGCCAA
This sequence comes from Pinus taeda, assembly GCA_000404065.3. Classification (NCBI taxonomy): domain Eukaryota; kingdom Viridiplantae; phylum Streptophyta; class Pinopsida; order Pinales; family Pinaceae; genus Pinus; species Pinus taeda. Next base: position 357,665 of record APFE031186591.1, read on the forward strand.
AATCACTCTTTACGAATTGAGCAAGTTAAAACACCAGCAAAAGATATTTTTGAAAGAGATACATGGTGTGCCAATTGCACCTTTGCCTGCTACTATAATTTCTCAAGCTTCCCATGACATGGGAAGACCTCCGACTAATGCGATTAACAAAGTTGATCTAAACAACATCGCGTTAATTGGAGGAAGATCAAGATCTCATACTCCCCCGTTTCTTCTTATGAAATTTTTAATAAAAATGTGCATAATTGCTTAGTAGATTTGGGAGCTTCATCGAATATTTTACCAAAATCAATATGTACAAAATTGAACGTTCAACCACAAAAATCTGTTGTGCGCATAGTCTAGCTAGATCGATCGCAAGTCGAAGTGATTGGTGAATTAAATCAGGTTACCATAAGGCTGTCATCCAACCCAAAGGTATGTCAAGTTATCGACATTTTAGTTGCTGATATTCCAGAATTTTATGGCTTGATTCTTAGCAGAGATTGGTCAGAAAAACTTCATGGATACTTTGCAACTAACTGGTCACACATGTGGCTCCCCTACAATGGTAAGCCTAATCAAATAAAAGTTGAACGAGAAAGACACCAGAAATACATAGTAACGGAGCTAGAGGGGGAGAATGAACCAGTAGCATATAACAACAGTATTATTGGCAATTACTCAGTGGATTATTCCTAGGAAATTTTAATGCTCATACGTCACCTTACTTAGAACATTCTGTTTTATATCAAGTCAAATTTTTTTCTCAAAAAGATAGTTCTAAATGTATTAATTTTTTAGATAGTCCTGTAAATAAATCTTTATTTTGGAAATTATTTTTTGATGGTTCTAAATCTAACGAAGGAGCGGGAGCAGGATGCATGCTAGTTAGTCCAAAAGGAGATAAAACTATGTTAACTTGCAGACTCGAATTTGATTGCACCAACAATACTACAGAATATGAGGCTTTAGTCCAAGGGTTGTACAAAGCAATTGGATTAGACGTCAAATAACTTCAAGTTTTCGAAGATTCTGAAATTGTAGTCAGACAAGTACGTAATACTATACATTGTTTATCAGTTCATTTAAAACGTTACCAATCTTTAGTTCAAGATCTGACTGAACACTTTATAGCATTTAATATTTCATCAATTCCTAGACTCCAGAATGCAAGCGCAGACCTTTTAGCTAACGTAGCTTCCAAACTTATCCCTTCAGAAGATTTTAGTCCAGATAGATTCTCAATAGAATTAATATTTAGACCTTCTATTCTTGATAACATCACAAATTGGAGAATTTTCAACGACGATCCTAACATCGTGAGTTTTCTCACATCTGAAGGATCCTACACCAATCAAATAATTGACGAAGACCAACATGACCGACAATTGCAACAAGATAGCACTAACAATGCTATACCTAAGTCGGTAGTCAAAATAGAATACCTTTATGATTTGAAAAATAGGTTTAAAATATCTACCAATTCGAAACTCCAAATTTCAACTCTGAACTACGAATTAGTAAATCTAGGGACTGATACCAAACCACAGAACATCAATCTAGGCCTTGGCCTAGCGCCTGAAGAAAAATTAGCATACATTCGTCTTTTGAGACAATACAAAAATGTTTTTGCTTGGAACTATGATGAACTTAAAACATATGACACTTCCATCCTCCAACATACTATTCCAATGATTGACAATGAAAAACCAGTTCAACAAAAGTTGAGAAAAATCCATCCCAATCTAGAAAACCAGATCAAATCTAAACTCAATAAGCTATTGAAAGCCAAAATAATCTTTCCCGTCCGACATTCCAAATGGTTTTCATATATGGTTCCTGTTAGAAAGAAAAATAGAGATATCAGAATCTATATTGACTTTCGAAATCTTAATCAATCCTGTCAAAAGGATAATTTTCCCATGGAACAAATATTGCAGGCAGTCGTTGGGTCAGAATTAATGTCCTTTTTGGATGGATTTTCAGGATACAATCAAGTGTTGGTACATCCTGATGATCAATTAAAAATAACATTTAGAACCAAATGGGGTACCTACGCATATCAAAAGATGCCCTTTGGTCTAATCAATGCTGGTGCCACATTTCAAAGAGCCATGGACATCGCATTCAAAGGTATAGTTAATAAATATGTAGTAATATATTTGGATGATATAACTGTCTATTCCAAGAAACGAAGCAACCATCTTAGAGATTTAAAACAAATCTTCCAATGTTGTTTAAGGTATGGAATTTCACTTAACCCGAAAAAGTCCTTTTTCGCATTAAGTGAAGGAAAACTTCTAGGATTCATAGTGTCAAATCTGGAATTCACATTGATCCTGACAGAATCAAAGATATTTCTGACATATCCCTACCTCACAACAAAAAAGCCATGCAATCTTTCCTTGGTCAAATAAACTTTGTAAAGAGATTTATTCCATATTTTTCAAGAATTGTGTCTCCTTTACAAGAAATGATAAAAAAGAACTCAAACTTCAAATGGGGCCAAGCCGAATATGAAGCATTCAATCTGATCAAACAAGAAATTATTAATGATCCATCTTTAGCAACTCCAAATTTTTCAAAGCCTTTTATTTTATACACATTTGCCTCTAACAGATCATATGCTGCGATACTCATTCAAGCTAATCAGGAAAAAGCAGAAGCTCTAATTGCTTTCTTTAGTTCAAATTTACAGGGAGCTGAATTAAATTATTCAGATGTGGAGAAACAGGCTTACGCTATTTTCAAAGCAATTAAATATTTCAGACCCTTTCTACTCAAAACCCATACCAAAATCAGTGTACCATTTCCAGTAGTAAGAAATCTCTTAGTACAAAAAGAGGTGGGTGAGAAAAGAGCGAATTGGGTTACTGCCTTACAGGAATATGATGTAGAAATCAAACCAGCAAAAATTGTAAAAGGTCAAGACTTTTGCAAAATGTTGGTTGGAGCATCGCTTATATCTGAAATTCCATCTGTAGACGTACAAATGTATGAGGTAAGCCTAAACAATAATGAGTCATTATATGCCAATATCATTTATTATCTAAAGAATGGATATGCTCCTTCACACCTCGATCATACCAAGAAAAGAGCTCTAAGGTTGAAAGCCCAAACAATATTAGCTCTTGAATGATATTCTTTTTAGAATAAATTATGATTTTGTTCTCCTTAGATGTCTTGAGGAATCTGAAGCTAAATTTTTTTTGCAGGAACTCCACGATGGGCTAGCAGGCGGACACTATGCTGGAGACGCTACTGCATATAAAATCTTACGCTTAGGCTATTACTGGCCCACATTATTCAAAGACTCGCACAATTACGTGAGGAAATGTCAAATCTGCCAAACCGCCGCCGGAAGACAAAAGAAACCATCCTTGCCACTACAGCCAGTCAACATTGAGAAACCTTTCGATCAGTGGGGATTGGACATAATAGGTGAGATCGTTCCTCACTCTTCTAAGGAGCATAGATATATCCTTACAGCAACAAATTACTTTACTAAATGGGTAGAAGCAGTTCCACTCAAGACGGCTAATGCTGAACATATCATTGAGTTCATAGATCAATTTATAATCACCAAGTTTGGGTTGCCTTCCGCTTTAATGTTTGATAATGCATCATACTTTTTTGGAAATGCAATGACTGAATTTGCACTCAAAAGAGGTTTCAAACTTAAATATTATGCCAATTATTACCCTCAGGGAAATGGGTTAGCTGAATCTACAAATAAAAACCTACTCAGGATTATCAAACGAACAATTGACCAAAATCATAAAAATTGGCATGTCTTTAATATATGCTTTATGGGTAGATCGAATAACGCAAAAAGCCTCCATCGACACTTCTCCATTCAATTTAGTTTATGGAAAAGAAGTGGTTTTTCCGACTCATTTAGCAACCCCCTTTTTGTCTTTAGTTCAATATATTGATGAAGTACCAACTTCCTCCATACAACTACGGAAAATGGAAGTAATTAAGTTAGAAGAACAACGAGAACAGGCCAAAAGAACTCACGCTCATTACCAAGCATTAGTGAAATCCTCTTTTGATTCAAACATAATGACCAGAAAAGATTTTCAGATGGGAGATCTAGTTTTAAAATGGGACAAGGCCCATGAGGAAAAAGGGAAACATACAAAATTTCAAAGAATGTGGCTTGGCCCTTTCCAAATCATAGAAGTCATAGGTCTGTCCACTTTCATGTTGCAGGACTTAACAAGAAAAAAATATTCTTTACTTGTTAACGGCCAAATTCTCAAGAAATATTTTCCTTAGAAGATTACTCTTCTATTTTGTAGATTAGATTTTTATTTTCATAAAGCCAGTTGCGAATGGTTACATTAGGTATTTACGAAAAAGATACCAATTCTCTTTTAGGTTTTGATTTTTCACTTGTATAAATAGCAAATTTTTGGAAAATTGATCTTTATTATTGAAAGATATAGTTAAAGACTCTAGCCTAGATATGATACTAGTTTCAACTTCATAAAATTTGATGAAAACAACCTTTAGTGAGAAATTGTTTTATATCAGTACAATGAAAGGTATCAATAAAAAAATAAAGATTCTTTGTAGAACAACTCTTTCTGAAAACTCTACTATTGTCGTCCAGAGCTATCTTAAGGAAATAATGACTTCCTCCCTACTAAGGAAATCAAAATTTTCAGAGGAACAATCCAATGATACACTTTATCTTAAAGAGTGAGAGGTCTCATCATGAGCCGGCTTATCATAGTCACAGATATTATAACTTGCTGAACTTGCCAATACTGCATACCGCAATAGGGCAATGACTCAAGATTGTTGCAATCAAAAGGCAAGGGGTCTCATCACGAGCCAGCTTGTTCAGCAAAGTTATAAATCAAGTGAATGACTATGTCATAAATTGGCTATCAAACCAAGACATTGTTCTTTAAGAGTAAAAGAAAATCAAAGCAATAAGTGTGGATGTGGATTCTTCTTTGGGAATTGTAGGTTTCTTTAAGTAGGATACAGAATCATTGTTGGGAAACAGGTAACCCTATTGAGGCTATGAACGCTTGCTGGCAGCAAAGGCTCTACCTACGACAAATGAGCATATTTAAAACTGGTTTACAAAGAAGACTTCGTTTTATCTTTACAAACCAAGTAATGACTGATGTAAATACAAGGACTAGCTTGAGGAAGCAAATAATCAAAATTGAAAAATAGTTGAAACAAAATATCATTGACAGGTTAAAGCATAATGTACTTTATCTTTTTATAATAAAGTTTAACTTTCTGGAAAATTTTCTGTTTTGGAAGTTTAGAAAATTCAAAAGAAAGACACAGATAACTGGTTCATCTAAGTGAATCGCCAATTGTTGTGGCCACCAACAACCCCCCTTCTGATTTAGTGTTATTACTAATACTAAATAAATGGGGACCCTTAGTCAAAAAAATTAAAAATGAATTAGTGCTTGTATTTTCTTTTTAATAAAACTTACCATCATAAACTTAGGAAAATATCTTTGAAAACTCTAAAAAGCTTAATTTTTATGATGAGGAAAAATAAAATCACTCCGAAAGAAATATCGCATCGCATAAAGGATAATAGGATACCTCCTTACAAGCCAAAATCTAAGATCGCGAGATTGTGATGCGAAATTGCATAAGAATAAACAAGCATCGCATCGCATGCCTTAAAAGCACACTTACGCTAAAAAACAGCAGAAAACGCCGATATGCGATAGCACATATCGCAAAATCGCACATCGCAAGAAACTTCTTAAACACAAAATATGTACATATTGCGATCACGTGATATTGCGATGTTGCGATATCATGATATTGCGATAAAACGACAAATCAATCTTACAATAGGACAACAGAAAGATCTTCTGATATTGCAATATTGTGATTATGAGATATAGCGATCTGCGATATTGCAAAGCAAATCGCAAAATCACTCCATCGCAGATTTTTTTGGCTCACTATTCAAGAAAAACTTCTTTTCATAAAACGAGACCTGGTTATGTGCTTTAACGCTAATTAATGAAGTAGTTTCCAGTTGTTAAGGAAATATGATTTTGTGTTTATCGAAGAGCCAGTTCACGTAAGGTGGTGTACATTTGCATATCTTTGGCAATTAAAGCTTTCTCATCACTATTTCTTATCATTACTTTTACGTCACTTGTAAACTGTAGGAACGAAGAACAAAAGGTTATATAAAGCAGTATACAGGATACTATGGAGAAGAAAGGCAAGGCTCTGATGTCTGAAGGCAAAGAAATGGCGCCCTTGTACACAGACACCGCATGCAACAGAGACGCGGGTATTTCCACGTGGGAAGGCATTTATAATCTACTTGAGGAAGAGAACCCTAAGGTAACAGAGTTTACGGCTACTGCGGGCTCATAGAATTCTTCTGAGGCATCGGTTGCAGATTTAGCCTGTTCATTCTTGCACCGGATAGTGGCAAGGCCCAAAATTATCCCCTGCACAAATATGGTTAAATGGGTATTGGAAAATGTTGACATTAAGAACAGACAATTTAGGATTCAAGGTCAAGAGCTCTCCGAATCATTATTTTCACAAGATTTCAACTTTACATCCGCTAAAAGAAAGCACGCAAGAGGCGAAAATTGCACCAAGGAAGCTCGGATCAAGAAACGAAGGCAGTTTCCGATGCGCGATTAGTGCCTAGCACATCACTGGGTAAAACTTCTCGAAATGGAAAGCTTCTAATTGCTCAACTACCTGTATGCTCCAGAAATTCGGAAAGAATATGTTAAAGGTAAAAGGTAAAAATTGAATCTGAAAATCAGCGGTAATAATCAGAAATATCCTCAAAGTATTTAATGAAACCACACAGCCAGTATATTACTCTCAAAAGCATCATCAATTCTGCTGAAAAGATGGCGCCAACTCTTGTTGATTCTGTTTTTTGCAACACAGTTAAAGGCTGAAGTCTGTCAACCGACTCTTCTCAAGCAAATGCTGAATGCTTGTGATTCTAAGGAGCAGATATAGAAAATAATTAGATTTTAATTTTAGATTTAATTCTAGAAATCATTTTTGCTTTATTTTTTCCTAGAGAGAGGATGGTCATTTAAACCGTATCCTATAATTTTGTAAATAGTTATTTTTAGATATAGTTAGTAGTATTTAAACCCTTCTCATGCATTTAGAGAAGGGTCCAGAAATTTATCAAAAACTTGTCCTCAGAACATGCACTTTTGCACCCTCCGAGGAGGAGGTTTTGATGAATGAATGGAACATGATTTATTGATTTTTGCATTTGATATTTGCTACTGATGTTGCACTTCTGTACTCTTAGTGGATGTTGGATTAAGAAGAGATAAATCGTTATCGCTTGAAGCTCATGAGTAAAACTAGTTATAAATGGTACTTCTATCTCTTAATTGTTTCTATTTCCTATGTTAAAGTGATATTCAAGTTTAGTTTTTTATATATTAATGTGTGAATACCTGAGTTATCATTTGGCACTTTTGTACGGTGATAGCTACTTATTTATGCTTAATGTATGAGTAGCTTACTGTGTGATATGTTTTTCATAATTGTTTCGCCTAACTTTTTATGCGAAGTGGTTCATCCATAATGAATTATTTTCTTGTAACAGTTGAATAATCTTTATTACCGATTGTTATTTGAAATCATTTTAGATCGCACAGAAGAAATATTACATCCCGGGTTAGTATAGAATTAAATATTTTTGTTTATTAGAATACAATAGCATGTCATTAGATTAAAGTTAGAATTAGAGCATCTTAATTAGGAATTATTAGATCAGAAATATCAAATTCTACACACACACACACTTGAATTGGGAAACTGGTCCCATATCCCCAGTCGGACCCGCTATACCAAACGGAAAAGGAGCTGCCAACCAAGGTCCGGACTAGGTGGGTATCCCCCTTTTTGTAGACCCGATTTTTGGGGCTTCAACACCTCACTAAGGTAAAGTTTCATCTTCTGGAATCTCAACTTTCTCTATTCATATTTCCTAATATTTTGTGACCCAAGATCCAATAATTGGGACCAAAGGATTAGAGGGATTTCCCCTCATTACAGTCCAATATTTAGCTTCTAGAACATCCAAGAAAAAAATTTATAGCATAAATTTCATTAGGCCTGTTTAAAGAAGAGGCTAGGAAGTATATCTTCCTCAACTAATGTTTTTACAAAATTTAATACATATAAAAAGCTACAACCAATAGTATAACAATTAAACCCATGATAAATTTTCTTATGGGTAAATGCATGTACATATAAACTTGTTGAAAAGATAAATTAAATAATCATGCATATCATTAAATAATTGATGCTATAAATATTGATTAACAGAGAAATAAATATTTATATATTGCAGCTAGAAAATACTACAAACTAAAGTAGGGTGAGCCACATTCCACCCTACCATAGGCTAAAATGTGTTGCAATTTTTCTCTTAGTAGACCACCCCCATCAATATCTTTATTCCTTATGAAGAACTTAAGTCACAGAGGGTAGGTCTTTTTCAAAAAAATGAAGCAGTAGAGAAAGGGCCGTGATAGGGACATGCCATGATCACATATGGAAACTAATTATTTATAAAACTTTTCTTTTGAAGGTTATTTTACAATAACTATATAAGACTTCACATTGGATTCAACGGAAAATACAAAGATTGAGTTTTTGTTTTGTTTTGTTTCACATTATTGTTTTTTTCCTTTTTTTCTTTTTTTTTTTTCCTTTTGGAGATTTAAAAGTTATATTTTATTAGGAAAAATTTTTAAATAATATGAAATTAGTGAATTTATATTATTTTTTTCTCATATTTATTAATGTATTACTTTAATAGAATATGGTTAATTTTTTCATATTTTGAGAAAGTTTATTTAATTGATAGTTTATTTAAATTGTAGATAATTTTCAAAGGAAACCCTATAATGTCAAGAGGTTGGATCTCAGTTGTTGAGTATAAAGAGGAGCAAGAGGTCTAACATGTGACTTTCCTTTTCTAACGTTGTTGCTTTGGTTGTCAATGATATTTTTCAAAAAAATGTTATTTAATTCAAGATGTGATTTGCAAGGCTGTAATGTAATGGTTATATCTTTGTTGTGTTGAGTTGAAAAGACCTCAGTTTTAATGTTAGAATGTTTTGGTACAAGGTAGGAATGAACATGTGAGGCTATCAATCAAATCTCTCAGTCTATATTATGAATTTGTATGTTCTAGGACTAGTGGTTTATGCATGTATAAGTCTATAATGGTCTTATTTCTATAGTTGTTAGAGATATTTATCACTTGTATGTTATCTTTTTGGAATATATAGGATTTTTTCTATGGAAGGAAAAGTTTTTGAAAGGAATGTCTTCAAAATGTTTAGTAATGATGATAATAATAATAATTTAATTTAAGGTCATTATTTTAAATTGGTGCAAGAGATTCCTTTGTTTGTGAGATAAGAGACTCGTCTCCCCACAATCATTTGAGTATTAAATTCTATGAAGGTGTACATACTCTAACCCTTTGGATTTGAACCTATATGTGAGTAATGGAGGTAGGAGATGTTGGTTCTAACGCCTAATCCAAGGGTCTTACCAATGAGACTTTGAGATCATCCCCAATATGCGAAATCAACCATTTACCAATGAGAGGGAAATATTCAATAATGGATTTCCATATGATAGATCCACTTGATGATTTTTTCTTGGGGTCCCTTATCCAATCCAAAATAGAGATATGTGGGACGTATTTAGCCTTGGTTACCTGGTCCCAAATCCATAACCATGGATAACTGTCTAAACACTTTGTAACTAGGGATTTAGAGAATAGTAATGTTCTTCAAATTTGAATCCCCCAATACCTTTAGCTTTGTCAATCATAAGAATAATTGGTTTGTGGTCCTCACAATCGACCCAAAGAAACCTAAATGATAATTGTTAGATTTTCCCTAGAATTCCTTTTTGAACCCATGCAAGGGACGTCTAATATATTGAGATTACTTGAAGGAAATATTTAACCAAAACCAATCATCCAAACCCTGAGGGCCATTTACAACACCAAACATGAATTTTCCTTTTAGCTTTTTCTATAATCCAAAGCCAATCATTCTTTTAATAATCATTTGGATTTAGATAGAATACTAGATATTTGAAGCTGGAGTTGACATCCCTAGCCACAATGGAGAGCAAGCCTGAGATATACATATTGTCTAGATTAGATATTCCACACAAAAATATCGCATATTTGTTATTGCTGATACAAATGTTAGTATAATTGCAAAAGGGAGAGATAAGGTCCTCAAAGTGCTCAATGCTTTGAATGTTCCCTTCTTAGAAGATTAGGATGTCATCAACAAAAATCAAGTGGGAGGTAGAAGAAGTAGAATTTATGGCTATACCTTTCATCAATGTTATGTTCAAATAATCCCTTCTCAAGCAATCGAGCCTCTCAACCACCATATGGAAGAGAAAGGGAGAAAGTGAACACCCTTATATGGGACCTCTCTCTACATTAAAAAATGAGGTCATTGATTCATTAATAAGAATAACAAATGAAGTGAAGAATATATATCTCATAGTCCATGAAAAAAATTGATAATAGAATCCTAGATGAATAAAGAGAAATCGGATGTAGAGCCACCTTAATCTATCAAAGGCCTTCGATAGAGTCAAATGGCTTTATATCCAATTTCTCTTAATACATTTGATCTTCTACTTTTTGCATTAAAAATGAGGTGGTTGATTCATTAATAAGAATAACAAAGCAAGTGAAGGATATGCATCTCATAATCCATGAAACAAATTGACAATAGAAGCCCAAATGAACCAAGAACAATCGGATGTAAAGCCACCTAACTCTATTGAAGGCCTTCGATAGATCTACCTTAAAAACTATTTTTTGGGCGATCAAAATGTATATAATGGAGCCCTTCCTTAGCCATACCAACAACTCTGTGTATTTGTCTCCCCCTTAGGAAGTCGAATTGACTAGGGGGGAGGATAATGAATAAACCATCATTTATTTATAAAATAAAAATTATTTAATGACAAAAAAAGACAGAATGTGACGCAAAATGCAACATTGATGTTATCTTAACAATAGACACAACACCATCATGAACTATGTTTCTAATTCCAATGGAAATTTGATCCTTGAGTAAATCGGCAATGTTAGGTTTGACATTAGAGTAGAACAATGGTGTTAGTATGATGTGCACACAACACTCATGTGTCATTTTAACACACGAAAAATGACACAAAGTGGAATTTATAGCACAACAATAACACAAAAACAATGTAAGTACAATATCCCTAATTACATATTACATCTACAAAAATAGAAATAACAAAGGGAAGTGACACAAATTACAACACAAGGTAACCTTAATTTAGTAGTGCATGAATGTTTCATACTTATCAATATTTTTCCAATATTCCAAAGAACGCCTTAATTATAATTTTTATGAGTGAAAGATATGTCGACATATCTTTCACCACTAAAGTACCAAATGGATGCCACATTAGCTTCCATTTCACACATATGGAGTTAGGTATGTCTGGGCTTTCAAGAATATTCTAAAAAGTTCAAGGATTGAATCATAATTGAAAGTTTAGACTTGCAAAAACATTAATTCTAATCTCAATGGTTATTAACATGTGTTAAACATTGAGTTACAAAAAAATGAAAAGAGTTCTAATCTTATCACATTTAATTGGTTATTCCATAATTACACATAATAAGAAAGTGTAATATCAAAATGCCTATTTTGCTTTATAGTTAATCAATCTCTATTTTCTCCCTTATTATAAATTAAATAATAAAAAATTATCATTTACTTTATTTTGTCTCTATTTTACAATTCTCATTTCTCACTTAAAATTTTTTATAATAATTTTTTTTTATTATATTCTCTTATTTTTATTTTTATTTATACTTATTCTAAAATTACAATTTTTTCCTATTTTTCTCATTTTTTTTCTAAGTAAAACTATTCTATTGAAAATAAGAAAAATAGTAATACATCGAGGCTCTGGCCTCTGCGGTGCGTAACAGTGTTATGTCATGATTGTCAAAAAAATAAACTTGACTGCCCTTCAAGGGGAAACCAATCCAAGTGAGATTACAACAAAAAACGCGCACAGGGGTCCTACTTCAAAAACAACTAAAACATACCAAACGGTTTGAAAAAACAGGAGTAAAACCCTCAAACAACAAGCTTGTAAAACCTCTGTTGATCTGCAAGGCGACACTTGGCAACTAGACATATGGGTTGGGCACTCTAACCATGCAAGGGACCCCCTCGATGTCGTATGGGTTGGGATCTTCCACAATGCAATGCGCATACTCATCCTCTACTGACGTGCCACGCGGGATGCCACTTGTTGTTTGAATGCCTGCTGAGCTGCCCTCCGCTGCATGCATGCCTAATGTGTCATCCGGGGTGCCACCAGTAGCCTTCGTGCCACCCTCTCTGCCCGCAGTTGCATGCTCGCTTCCAGCCAACTCCTTGCCATGCAGAATTTCAGTTTTCCCAATGTTCTGCTGCTTTCCTGGTTCACTGTCATCCCTGTTCCTCTTAGCGGCCTTCTACTTTGCGCTGTTGTTCCTTTTCCCTGGTCTATAGTCATGGACCTGAGCATCCTGCTCAGCCTACGAACTTGTATACTCACTGAAGGTTATGTTAACTGTGGCTACGATTTCTGGCCGACTCAGTCTGGAAGCGAAATTGGGTGTTATGGTGAGAGGGGTGAGGAGGGTGAGGGAATTCTCTATTTGGGTGGCAGCGTTTGCACTTTGGATGCCATGGGCTTGTGACTGCCCTCTACCATTGCACGTATCTAGGTATCTTCCGAAGAAGGGACCACGAGAATGAGCAATGGATGTGGAGGAGAATGGAGCAGCAGAATCAGGGTTGGGCATTGCGAGGGGGCGTATGCTTCCGCCTCGATTACCCTCGCGTCTGCTCTGCATGCGATGTCGAGTTCTCACCATGACTGTGATGATATCAGGATTTGTAGGTGGGGAGGCGGAGGATTCTCGAGGATTGAATTGGTTATGCCAAGGAAGAACAGAGGAATTTTGAGAGGGCTCAGGGGAATTAGCAGGTGACTCAGAGAAGGGACTAGCTGCAGAGGCCGAGTGTAAGGCGAATTGGCAGACCAGGCTTTGAGTGAAGTGAGTTCCTGGGCCTAAATAAATGCAGTGAGGAGATTGCAGCGCCTCCCCGTGGTAGTGCGAGAACTAGGTGTTGCAGTAGCCTAAGGGCATAGACAATGCAGAGGCAGAGGATAATGGACAGGAGCGGTGGTATGATTATCATCAAAGGCCATCTTATTTTTCTCATTTTTATGTCAAACATAAATTAGTATTATATTAATCATAAATAATTATAAAAAATAATATATAATCTCATATTTTCCTAAAATATTTTGAAATTTATTGTGTTGACATGTCAAATGATTATTTATGACACCTCTACACCAAATACTACAAAATTTCCATATGCATATTGAAACTCAATTTTTATTTATTATATTAATAGATGGTGATAATGAACATATAAGATTTTTGGCTCAACCTTCACTATGCACTTATTAGATGTCATATCATAATTGATTATATATTGAAAATAACTCATCTACTTCCAAGTCAGATACCAATGTAGATGGGAGGAGATTGAAGGTCAATTTTTAGGTTGCATTGGCTAACAACTTTATGTTAATTCAAACTTTTATAAATTGTAATTCAAAGATTCAACTTTACTATGAATTACATTTGGGAAATTATTTTTTATTAGTTTATACGGTGTAATAATTAATGATAGGTTATTAAGGTATTTTTAAGAGGAAAGTAGTTAGCTTTCTTTAATAAAATGAGAATAGTTAGAAAACTAGTAACTTCAAAATATCAGTTATTTTTGTTGAATTGAGGCTTCTGTGATCCATATCAAGTTTATGAGTGATGTTTTGGCGTAAATCACATGATACTTCATTTTTCGACGCGTTTTGAACCAACCAGTGTGGTTCATCATCAGGACAAGTTGAAGAATCAGATCAAGCATTGCATGTTAAATATTCCGAGTAGAACCTCCAATAGCTACAATTCTTGACTAGGCAACGACTATATTGACTAATGACTAAATATGACTGGGGAACAGTTAGATGGACCAGGGGCATAAAAATAAGCTAATTTCATTGCTAGTTAGTTATATTGTTATTAAATTAAAAGTCAAAGGGACATATGAATTTTCTTATGGGTTATATATATATATATATATATATATTATATTATATATATATATATATATATATATATATATAGAGAGAGAGAGAGAGAGAGAGAGAGAGAGATATACAAAATTAATTTTTAAATGATTAATTTTTTCCCTGAAAGAAAATTCATAATTTCATTATAGGTGAAATTACATGCTGTAGATGCCCATGGGCATATGCTATACTGTGGCTGAAATCCACTGTCAAAGATTAGAAATAATTACAATAAGACCTCGAGGGGTGTGCTGTGCTGGTCCAAGACCAAAATAGAAAATCAAAATGTCACCCAGAAGGTGATGACTATTTTGTAATATTTACATCGATTTGCAAAACTGCAAAATGAATAAAATTATAAGCAAAAATTCTGAAAATTAGGGGTTGTTCCCCCTCTAAAGTTCCCTGTCAATGTATGGCCTATGGAAGTACGGATATGTTCTTGCTTGAGTGTGTTCTATGATCATCCATTCTCCTAGAGGACGATTCGTCGCTTCTTTTCGAAAGCTTGTCCGCTCTTTCATTTCGTTCCCTGTAGATGTGAGAGCAAGAAATCTGATCAAAATATGTTTTAAAAAAACAATTTCATCCATAATAGATCTCAATGTGTAAGCATTACAAGTAGCAGTGTTGTGAAACCAGTCAATCACATTCTTTGAGTCCCCAAAAATTTGTAATTTTCCACGATGTTGAAGGATAGCAAATTAAATCAGGTGTCGGAGAGACATCAGTTCTGCATGATTCTTTGTTCCATGGTCTAATCCCATACTAATATGGAAGGAGTGTGATCGGTGAGATGGAAGATGATGCCACCCCCACAACCATGTGGTTGAGCAGCCCCATCAAAGTAGGCCCAAGGAATTGACTTGTCAATTTGCTCCTATCTTAGAATCCTGGGTCTGTTGTAATTCTCCTCTACAGGTAATTCCTCAAATCCCGAGCAAATTTTCAGAGGGATCATATTCCAAATTACTAGCTTGTCTTTAAAGATTATGAGATTACACTTGAGCCATATATGCCATGAGACCAGAAGGCGCAAATTTCTTGTTTTTGTTTCCACTGCTACTCCCCACCAAGTGTCCCATGCAGTTAGTAAATTGGCTCCATGCCAGCTCATGTTCAAATTGAGAGTTGTAAGAACTTGTGTCCATATTGAAATTGTTATGGGACATGTGAGGAAGAGATGTTGTGTCGATTCCTCCTCCTGATGGCAGAGTACACACCAGGTAGGACTAGTGAAAGCCCTGTTTTTAAGATAAGTTCCAGTGGGAATTTTTTTTTCAAGTATGCTCCACATCAGACGTCTTGTGCGCATGGGGGCTTTCGGTTTCCAAAGAGTCTTCCACCAGCTTCTCATGCTTTCCAGTTTTGAATCAGCAACAATGATGTCGTAGCCCTATTTAGAGGAATTTTGGCCCTTTTTTGAGTGTCCCCAAATAAGTTCATCATCTTCATTATTTAATCTGACATGTGATTCTATGAGTGCTTAGAGAAAATTTTTCCATGTCCTATCCCATTTAATGGGAATGTTCCAGTTTTGTCCAGAGAGCCAAGCTTGGGAAAGAAAGGTGGAGTTTTGATGATCTCCAAGCTGATCAATATATCTTATGCCTCTGTTGTTTAAGTAATTTATCATCTCAGGTGGAAGTTGATAAGAGTTCCCACTTCCAGTCCAAGGATCTATCCCAATACGAACTGAAGCTCCATTTCCAATTTTCCATAAGAGTCCATCCTTTATAATGGGAATCATATTTAGGATGGCCCTCCATATAACCGAGATGCCCTTTCTGTTCCAAGTGGGTCGTCTTATCCAATCAATGATAGATAAAGACCAAATGTACATATGGGTGCTTACCTCTGACCAAAGACTTTTTTGCTTTAATAATAGCCAGCCCTGTTTTGCAGCTAAAGCTTGTGCAAAAGTAGGGAGTTGCTTAAGTCCCCAGCCTCCCCATTTTTTGGGAGTGGCGATTTTGTTCCATTTAACCCAGGCAAATGGTTTCCCTTCCTTTCTTCCTCTCCAAAGAAATTGACAGCAAGCTTGTTGTATTATGTGAAGAATCCCCCTTGGGATCTAAGCTAAAGACGTCCAAAAGACTCGAGTGGCTTCCAATACTATTTTGATAAGAATTAATCTTCCAGCCCTAGATAGGAATCTGTGACACCAACAATTTATTCTTTTCTCCACCTTGGTGATGAGCCAGTTCTAGTCAACAATTTTGTATCCATCAAGCTTGAGTCTAAAGCCTAGACACTTCAGTCCATCCTTTAATTCATTGACTTGAAAAGGAAATTTTTCGAGTGAAAGTTGTATTTCCCACTGGGAGCATTCCAAGAAAGAGATGGTAGACTTTCCCCTATTGATTTCCATCCCCGTGGCTCTGTTGAAGAGATTTAGCACCTCGTTCATGGATGTGGTGTCATGTACACTTCCACTTAGGAAAATAAGAATATCATCCATAAAGAGGAGATGAGTCAGATTGAAATGTTCAGTGATCTTTAATCCCCCTGAGTCTCTCCCTTCTTTTTTCAGAATCAATCAATCTACTCAGGCCTTCCATGACCAGGAGAAAGAGTAGAGGGGATAAAGGGCAACCCTGTCTTATGCCCCTATTAACATGAAAGGAGGGAGTGGCTAACCCATTGATGAGGATAGAAAATAATATTGAGGAGATGCATCCCATGATCCAGTTTGAGAAAGCCAAGGGAAAGCCCAAATGATTGAGGATCATTCTTATGTATAACCAACTGACTTTGTCAAAAGCTTTTGATAAATCTATTTTAAGAGTCAGTCCCTTGAGATTCTTGAGTTTATTTGAGTGAAGGGCTTCCTGAGCCGAGCCAATAGCATCCTGGATATGTCTGTGATGAAGAAAAGCAAATTTTTCCTGGGAGGTGTGATTAGACAAGGTGGGCTTAATATGATTGGCGATGATTTTGGATATGATTTTATAAAGAGGATTGCAAAGAGAAATTGGTCGAAAGTCATTGAAAGAGGTAGGGGAGTCAGATTTTGGGATCAGAGCTACGTAGGTGAAATTTAGAGGGGCATAGATACAGCCGAATATCCTACTCTCTTCTATGACCACAAGTAGATCCTGCCCCAGAATATCAAGAAATGCAGTGTAGAATTCAACAGGCCATCCATCTGGGCCTAGACATTTTTCCTTCTTAAACCATTTTAGGGTACTCTCAAGCTCCCCCGTAGTGACAGGTTTTAGAAGATCTTCAGATTCATCAGGATCCACAAATCTAGGGAAACGGCTAGCCAGATTAATGATATCAAGGAGAGTGGTGCCAGTGGGAGCTGTAAACTAATTTTTGAAGTGTGATATACCCAACCTTGCTAACTGGGGGTGGGTGGAGGCCCGGCCATCCTGTTCCCTTGCCAACGGCCAAATGGTGTTTGTAGCTTTTCTACCATTGGCGAAGTTATGAAAAAACTTTGTGTTGCCATCACCAGCTTGAAGCCAAATAGCTCTGCTTCAAAGCCTCTAAAGTTCTTCTTTTTCCAGTAAGATCTTTGCTTTATGTGTTTCCATATTTACTAGTTGAAGTTTTGTATCATTTGAGAGGAACCCAAACCCCTTTTCATCCGTTAGGTAGGAAATCTGTTCTTCTAAATCCTTCAGGGTCTGTTCATCTCTCACTTTTTTCCTTTTTGACCAGTTCGTAGTAAGTGTTTTGAGTTTTTTTAGGCAGCCACAGAAATCAGCAACCAATCTTTGCTCCCTGAGAGGAGGTTGTGCATTCCAAAAATCTAAGACTAGTTTGATAAAGTCTAGGTCTTTTAAGTATCCAGAATTAAATTTGAAAGGGGCATGAAGCTTTTTGGAAGGGCCCAAGACTTGTAGAAAAATGGGTGAATGGTCAGATAGACCTCCTGTGCCACCCCATTTCCTGTATAGGGTGAGGGAACGAAGGAGATCTTCATGAATTAGAAATCGATCAAGCCTCCTACCCAGGGCAACCTCACTAATTCTTCTATTATGCCAAGTAGGCATTTTCTTGTTCATGGGCACATTGACGAGTCTATGGTTCTCTAGGAGTATACCCATCTGGTCCATAATAGGGTCAATTTGAGAGTGATGGCCCCAGGATTCCTCGTTCCCCAAAGAAAAATTTAAATCACCTCTGATGATGGTGGATCCCGTAATAAGAGGGTTGTCCAGTAAGGAGTGCCAAAAATCAAGTCTGTTATGGTTTGGAGCATATATGTTTATGACCCATAATTGAATCCCTAGGTCACTCGCAAAAACATCCACGCCTAAGAACCCTTTCCTGCCCCAGGAGGAAATAGATTTGACCAATTTGGGGTTGATACCCATGGCAAGACCCCCTGATCTGCCGACAACATCTAGACCTTGAAAATACTAGCTCGGGAGGAGGGAGTGAAGGGTTCTAGATATGTATTCAGACGATCCAAGAGTTTCTTGGAGTAGGAGGATATCGCAGTTGGAGTTGGTCAAAAGATGCTTGAGAGCCAATATCTTTTTGGGGTTGGCTAGTCCCTACAGTTGAAGGAGAGCTAGATCATGGGGGAACAGGAGCAGAGGGCTCAGATGCTCTAAGTGCCCTTTCAATAGTGGATTGACGACCCTGTGCTACATCAACCACCATCGACCTGATGGCTTTTGAAATCTTGGATGGACGCCCTCTCGTGGGTTTGGATTCATTTGAGATGGGAGTTATACCCAATTTGAGGAGGGGAGTATTATGCAGAGATCTAGAGTGGAGGTTGTAGGAATGGGACCCCAAAGTAGAAGAGGAGGAGGTAGGGGGGGAGGGGGAGAATTTCCCCGAAAATATGGAGGCATACTGGAGAATGTGGGGGGGGAGGGGTTTACGATATTGCAAAAAATGGTGGGGAGTGGGCACGGGAAGTGGCAGGGGGGGATGGTATATGCAGAGTAGGCAAATCATTTGAAAGAAAAATAGAGTTTATGGGAGTAGATTCATTACCCAAAGGGGGATCCGATCCCACAACAGATTTGGAGCGTGTGCGCAGTGGTGATGGAGGGGTCTTCCATGGATTTTTTGTATTTTGTGTCGGTACCCCATCAACAGCCTTCAGAGGGGCTTGTCCTTGTAGCTGGTCGCTCGTGTTTTGCTCTTCCGAGAGGCGATGTTTGACCCCTCGAGTAGTCTCTGAAGCCGACGATGTGAGAATCAGGAAATCCCTGTATAGATGCCCCACTTTGTGGCATCTTTTGGAGTAGAATGGCACTCCTTCATAGTCGAGGATCTGTCTGTGAGAGAAGTGCCTCTAGTGGAGTGTAATTTTCTCTTCAAGTCCCTCCCTGGTATCAAGGTGAACCAGGGTCCTGGCCATGGTCATGATTCCAGTTTTTTCGTAGGACTAGTCGTGCTCAAGGTAAGTCCCCAATGCATCGCCAATGCATTTGAAAACTTGAGGGATCTAGAATTGCATGGGTAACCATGGCAGTCAGACCCAAATCGGTCCCACTCCCAACTGCTTTCGTTCCGGATCAAACAGAGGATCCCATCACTTTAGTAGCATAGGTGCCATCTCAATATGCCAGTAACAAGAAAGAATCCAATTCGTATACTCTTCTCTGTGAAAACGGAGGGAAAACCAACCATGAGCGAAAACCCTGAGGATGGGGAGTTATTTTAACAGTGTACCCTAAATTTCCATAGTCCATTGACAAAGGCACTTCACTGAATAGTTTCTTCCATGCACACGCCCAATGAGAACCTTCCTCGCCATATCAACCGCATCTCCCATCAGAACGTCCTCGCCGAAGGTCAGATTAATGTATGTATCCATTGCCTTGAGGCACTTTCCCTTTTTTGGCTTATCCATGCGCCAGCCCGTGGGGTGCTCTCTCAGTAAACTTTTGCACGCCTCAGAGGAATCACGAGGGGTTGACTGAGTGGACCTAAGGTTGGGTATGGGAGAGCTAAAACATCTAGAGCGAATCAGAGAAATAGGGTTAAAGTTGTTGGACCCCGAATGAGCAAAGGAATGTGAAGGATGAGTAGGGTTAGATGGACCAGCTGGTGCGAAGGAGGATGAAGGTGCGTTTAATGGCATGGAAGGAGGAAAAGATGAAACCAGGGGTGAGTCAAAAGTGGGGGAGGCTTGAAGGCTGGTGCCGAGCAAGTTAAGGGTAGCCGGAGAGAGTGGAGGGCAATCTAAACTGGGGAGGTCTTCAATGTGGACATCAGGAGGGGGCGTTTTGTTGGTGGAAAGCGGGTGTAGAGGTGTCAGTGGAGCATCTGTCACCTGATGATATTTTGTAGGCCTGGGACTAGTGTCGGGGCCAGATTAATAAGCCCATATCTCTTGGTCGGGCGATGGGTCCTCCTCGTAGTCCATCAAGTCCTCCTCTTACATTGGGAACCAACAGTAATAGATGTCCATAAAACTAGGAGGGTAAGACAAATGATGAAACGGGGTTCCCACGAAGCCAGATTGAAATCCAAACCACAGTAAAGCAGTAGAGTGAGGGTCACGAGGGTCAAATAGTTTAAAACAGGAGTATAGCGGTCATACCCACTAGGATTAACCCCCAGAACTGCCATGAAACCTGTCACGGTTGTGTAGAACCAAGTCTCCCATCGTATCCCCTAGGGTTTTTCCCACCTTTAATTTTAAATGATTATTAACTTAATAGTTAGTTATAAAAACTATTTAATAAAAATATAATAAATACAAATATTAGAATAAGTCAATGTAGAAAAAATAGATTTTAAATATTCAAATTTAATTAATTGTTTATATGAATTTACTTAAAGGTCTTTACTATGTATCTTGTATATATGTATGTATATATATATATATATAATATATTTTAATATATATATATATATATATATAATATATATATAAATATTTATTAAGATAATAGTTAGTTATAAATAAAATATATTATTAGACTAAGTCAAGTGTTGGAAAGAAAATAATATTATGATATAATTAATCAATTATCTTAATTGTTAACTTAACATATGATTAAAGTGAAGAAAAAAAAAAGAATGCATGCCAAAGGATACAGGATAACAAGAACAAGATAGAAAACAAGGGAGGGGAGGAAGGGAAGAAAACGACTAGGAAGAGACTGATGGGACCCAACAACTACTAATCTTCCAGCCATCTTCTCTATTGAGATTGCTCGACCTTTTTTCAATCTCAAGGGCTTCCCTAAATTTCCGATGATGGAATTGAGAAACTCTAGCAATCACACTAGCCTCCTCAATACACACATGATGCTTAGTTTTTCAGCATGTTCGGTTAAAGCGAAAGACTTGGTTCTCCTATGTTTAAGGTCAACTGCATGCCCACTAATCCTTTGATTAATGGAGCAACCAGTCTCACCAATATAGGGGGTCCCACAGGAACAAGGGATAATATATACCCCTTTCATATCCTTAGGGTTGATAGGATCCTTCACTGATATGAGGGACTTATGAATGGTGTTAATGGGCCTAAAGGTCGCAGGGACCTTATGCTTTTTAAGAATCCTTGCAATCTTATCAGTGGTCCCCTTTACATATGGAAGATGGACACCTGGAATCCGCTCCTTCGGTTCTCTTTTAGTTAGTGAATTCTTAGCAGCTTTGAAGAAAGATTTCTAACCCAAGAATCTACTATAACCATTCTTGACAAAGACATCAAAGAGATGGGATTTCTCCCTCTCAAATCTCTTTTCATCAAAGATCCTTAGGGCACGAGTAGCAAACCTGTGGGGTTGCCATGGGATCACCCTTTCCCCTCTCATTGCAAATCTTTTTATGGAAGATTTTGAATCCAAGGCTCTAAACTCAGCCCACCTCCTGCCCAAACTTTGGAAAAGGTATGTAGATGACACCAATGTCATCTGGTCTCACGGCCAAGAGGAGTTAGATCTCTTCTTCGATCATCTCAACAATCAATCCTCGGCCATTAAGTTCACTAAGGAATAAGAAGTCGATGGTTGCCTCCCTTTCCTTGATATTCTTATTTCTAAGAATAGTGATGGTTCCCTCTCCCACCAAGTGTTTCGAAAGAAAACACATATGGAGCAGTATCTTCATGCTAGTTCCCACCATTTCCCGACTCATAAGATGGGTGTTCTCAACACCCTTGCTACTCGTGCCCTAAGGATCTCTGATGAAAAGAGCTTTGAGAGGGAGAAATCTGATCTCCTTGATGTCTTTGTCAAGAATGGTTATAGTAGATTCTTGGGTCAAAAAGATTTCCTCAAAGCTGCCAAGAATTCACTAACTCAAAGAGAACCGAAGGAGCAGATTCCAGGTGTCCATCTTCCGTATGTTCAGGGGACCACTGATAAGATTGCAAGGATTCTTAAAAAACATAATG
This sequence comes from Pinus taeda, assembly GCA_000404065.3. Classification (NCBI taxonomy): domain Eukaryota; kingdom Viridiplantae; phylum Streptophyta; class Pinopsida; order Pinales; family Pinaceae; genus Pinus; species Pinus taeda. Next base: position 380,214 of record APFE031186591.1, read on the forward strand.
TCCCCTTAACGCCATTCGTAAGTCCCTCAAATCAGTGAAGGATCCTATCGACCCTAAGGATATGAAAGAGGTATATATTATCCCTTGTTCCTGTGGGACCCCCTATATTGGTGAGACTGGTCGCTCCATTAATCAAAGGATTAGTGAGCATGCAGCTGACCTTAAACATAGGATAACCAAGTCTTCTACTTCAGTTGAACATGCAGAAAAAACCAAGCATCATGTGTGTATTGAGGAGGCTAGTGTGATTGCTAGAGTTTCACAATTCCATCATTGGAAATTTAGGGAAGCCCTTGAGATTGAAAAAAGGCCGAGCAATCTCAATAGGGAAGATAGCTGGAAGATTAGTAGTTGCTGGGTCCCAACACTCTCTTCCTAGTTGTTTTCTTCCCTTCCTCCCCTCCCTCGCTTTTTGGCTTGTTCTTGTTATCCCGTATCCTTTGGCCTATGTTTTTTTTTTTTTTGGTCATCACTTTAATCATATGTTAAGTTAACAATTAATATAATCGATTGATTATATCAGAATATTATTTCTTCCAACACTTGACTAGTCTAAAATATATTTTTATTATGCTAACTATACTAATAAAATTAATTATATATATATATATATATTATTATATTAATATAAAATAGTAAAGACCTTTAGGTAAATTCATATAAACAATTAAATTAGTTAATACCTCTAGGTTAATTTAACAATTAGATAAACAATTAATTAAATCTGAATATTTAAAATCTTATTTTTTCTAACACTTGACTTATTCTAATATTTATATTATTTTATATATTTTTATTAAATATTTTTTATTAACTAACTATTAACTTATAATGCATTAAAATTAATTGAATTTTTATATATATTTAAAGCCCCTAAGAAAATTCATATGTCCCTTTGACTTTTGATTTAACAATAATATAACTAACTAGCAATGAAATTAACTTATTTTTATGCCCCTGGTCCATCTAACTGTTCCCCAATCATATTTAGCCGTTAGTCAATATAGTTGTTGCCTGGTCAAGAATTGTAGCCGTTGGAGGTTCTGTTCAAACTATTTAACATGCAATGCTTGATCTGATTCTTCAACTTATCTTGACGATGAACCACACTGGTTGGTTCGTTCTGTTCAAACTATTTAACATGCAATGCTTGATCTGATTCTTCAACTTATCCTGACGATGAACCACACTGGTTGGTTCGAAATGGGTCGATAAATGAAATATCATGTGATTTATGCCAAAAAATCTCTCATAAAATTAGTTATTATTATT
>APFE031186591.1:383228-399361 GCA_000404065.3 Pinus taeda
AAAATATAATTAAATGTTCAAATAAAAATTACTTAATTAATTTAAGTAACAAACTATATATATAAAATATAAAATAAAATGCCGCACACCTAACATTGAAACTGGGAAAACATTTGTAAATTTTTAAAAAAATACACCTACCAATTTTGAAAATCCTAGTTCTTTTATATAAATACACAAGGAAATATAAGTGCCAACGAAAAAAATGCATATATGGCAGTAAAAAAGGGGTACCCTCATACTCCGATACGTTCACTTGCAATGTGTGTATATTCAAACACGTGATATATTTTGTGTATATATCAGAGATATAAAATTAGAAACCATATTACAGGTCTCGCTAGAAAACACTATATAAAGATTCCACCCGGGAAGAAATGAGTGAAACATGGGAAAGCCCTAAATGCAACATCTTACTAATAAATTACTATCACTTTTATTTGCAATATCACCTGTGAAATGTATTTATTATATATTTATTTTATCAAGATAAAATAAATAATTTAGGTTTATAGGGTTTTGAATAGACAGTGATCGCGTGTGTTGTTAAGGCACTCCTAAATATTAAGTCATTGGCTCAATTCCTAATTTGATTTGGGTGTTATTTTTTGACATGACCATGATGTAGCCTTGTTATTGCCAAATCTAAAAAATAAAAAAAAATCTAACTCCAAGTTTATTAGGTATAAATTTGATCTCTCTTGGTGTTTGATAAATGCAAAATTAAGATAGATCAAATTCGTTCCAGTGGTAAATAGCCAAAAGAAAATTGTAAATGATCAATATTATATACATGTATATATCTAAAATTAATCCGAGTATTTAAAATTTAAAATATAAAGATTATTATAAAAAATAATCAATGTGAATCTATCTTTTTCCATTTTTATTATAGGCATATATCTAAGATTAATCTGAGTATTTAAAATTTACAATATAAAGAATATTATAAAAAATGATCAATGCCAATCTATCTTTTTCCATTTTTATTATAGCTATATGATTTTAGATGATCAATTATGTATATGTATAAGTCTAAGATGAATTTGATTGTTTGAAATTTACTTACCTCTACCAATTGATTGAAAGTATAAATAGTATTCTTTAGAACCATCAATCTCATTTTATCTTCTTTAATTTTAGTATAGCAATACAATTTTTAAATGATCAAAATTATGTATATTTATAATTTGAGATGAACCTAATCATTTTAAATTTACTTAATTCATAAATTTATTAAGAACATAAAGAATATTGTTGAATTTAGGATTCTGTGATCCATATCAAGTTTTTTGAGAAGAGTTTTCGGCTGAAATCACATTATAATACAAGTGTGGTTCATTGTCAGGACAAAGCTGAAGACCAGATCATGGTTGCAGTATAAATAGAGAGATCATGTTATCTAACGGTTATATTTGACCTAGAACAACTATATTTGATCGGCTACATTACACTGGGTAACGGATAGGACCAAGATAAATGGAGAGGGACATATAAGATAAATAGAGAGGGACATATAATTAGTTAATTAAATCATTAGAAAGTTAGTTTTATTTCTATTTACCATTAAGTGTAAATTGTTTGTATTTAACCAAATTAACTAATAGGTTTATTATTATTATTTTATTATTTATTTTATTTTTTTAATCATTAAAGAGTAGAAAAGACATATAATAATATTATTATATTAAATAATAAGAATAAATGAGTAATAACTAAATAGTCTAATTAATTAGTTAGTTCTTTGACTTAATTCCTTCTCTGTTCCTCGCCACCTCACCCGAGGCTTCCAAAGGCTGTGGTCGCTGACCCTGAACAGGCGAGGGTGGCCTTGGAGCGGCTGGAGCGTCTGGTCGATTAGCGTGCTCGCATTTTTCAATGCGCACCGATACATAATACACTGCATTGTCCAGTGTACATGGGAATCTGAAACGGGTTGATGAATGCCCGCCGAACGGACACACCACAGTTCTTCCCCGTTCTCTGCCTCTTCCGCGCCCTGTGCGAGCTTGTGGCGAGCGAATTTCCTCCGAGGACGCTGAGGAATGTGGCGAAGAGGCCCGTGCTCTGGCACCGCCTCTTGAGCCTCCCCGCCTGCAAGCTCCACGCTGCCTTTCACGTGGCATTCTGTAGCTATCACAACCCCAATTCTACACCGAGGTTGCAAGGACACCCAGGTCAAGAGCCGAACCAGTTCCAGAGCTGCGCAGGGTGAACTTCTCCCTGAGAACTGACCCGTCCCGAACCCAGAATGTTCAGTGCGCCCCAGGACCACAACTCAAACCAGGACACCAGGAGACTGCGACACCGCACAACTTAGACCACAACTCGAACCAGGACCACAATTCGAACCAGGACACCAAACGCTTAGCCTAGACACAGAGCCACGAATTACCAGGTAAGCCAAGCTCGAAACCGGGGCCTTCAGATCCGAGGGCCGAGGTTTATGCTTGGGATCACTCACCCGCAGAGCCGACATCCAAGAACTGGACTCGCCGCTCACCAGCAAGACCAGACCGAGCTTCCAACAGCCAGAGCTTCGCTCACCTCTCAACTGACCCCCTCTTGGCATTGATATGATCCTTCTGTGCCAAATACCTCTGCAGCCGGTTGATATCCCGCCACCATTAATGCTGGCCGGACGCCTTCTCGAGCCTTCAGCCCACTTGTCCTGAGCAGGCGGCCATTTGTCAATAAATGGCACCGCCTCCTCATTCAATGCCCTGTCTATCACCCGCAGCCGGGGAATTTAATTTAATTATATTAGAAAAGAAACAAATTTTATTTAGAATATAAATAAAAGTCGATGGAAAAAATATATCTATTTTGAATCAGTTAGTTAATTCAATTTATAAATTTTTTTATTTTCTTTATTTTCTTTTACTTAAGGAGTAATTGGATTAATGGTATAAAACTTTATAATCATATTATCAATGTTTTATGAATAGCATAGTTTTATTCATTTATATAATAATTAAGGCGTAAAAATTAATATATAAATTATTGAATGAAAAACCTCAAAGGGAAGAAAGGGAAGACTGGAAAAACAATCGAGATGACGAGGGGGGAAAAGATAACACAAGGAATGGGAGGGGGAGGGAGAGGGGAAGGCAAAGGTTGGCTAGGAAGAAAAGATAGAGATCCAACAACTACTAATTTTCCAACCATCATCTCTAGTATAATAAAGAATATTATTTACGGTATACTTCAAGTGTTAACTAAAAAATAAATTAGATAAAAATAAAGCAACATTATTGAATGATAAAAAATATACATTAAAATCAATACATGTATACTAAAATCAATATGTTGATTATAGTCTACTTGTCAATTTTTAGATATCTTGATTTTAGTATAAATGTCAACTTCTAACTCATTCATTTTATTACCTATGTCAATTTCTGTTTTTAATATATTGATTTTAGTGCAGGTGTCTTTCTATTTTTATTGATTTTACTGCATGTATCTTTATAGTTTTTACTAACATGTATCTTTATAGTTTTATTGTTTTTGATGGGGTTATATTTTTATTATATATAAAAAAATATAATTGTTAATTCCAATGTGTAGGTCAATTTTTATTTTATCCCAAGAACAAGGATTGTCTACAGTTGCATTATACACTATTATTAGTTCTCCAATTTTATCTTCACAATTCCTAAGAGAAATTTGTGGATGTATCTAACTTAAGATACATGTTTCATTGTTTGCCATGCAATTTTATTACCACAAGTGCACTTACAATTGGTTAGGTGCACCATATTCCAAAATCGCATTTGATACCTTTCATGGTGTTTTCTCAGTGTCGTGTATCCCTATTGAGTGTTTTCTCTATAAAATTAATTTGTATAAAACTAATTATTTGTATTATAATGTAAAACAAATATTAAAAAATAATATTATTTAAAAAGATATATTAATGTTTAATTATTGAAAATGAATTTTAATATAAGATAAGAAATGTAATGTAAAGTAAAACAAATATTTAAAAATAATTATTATTTAAAAATTATTATATTTAATTATAAAAATGAATTTTAATATAAGATAAGAAAATGTAATGTAAAGCAAACGTAATAAAAGACTTTTAGAAGATGTACCAAAAACTTTTATTTTAGTTATTGGTGATGAATAATTTTAATAATAATGAAGATAAATGGGAAAATTGTGATATTTTTTCTTCATATGTACAAAATATTTATTAGAAAATCTTGCAAAAAAAAAACATGCAACATAAAATAAAAATAATAGTATATAAAACCGTGTAAATTTAATGGAAGAATTTTTTTTATTATTAACATAATTATAACAAATTAAATTTGATGGAGAGAAATGCTGATATGGATTTCTAGCATCTCTCTCTGCAGGATGGGCCCTTTTGTTCCCTTGCACTTCAACAACTTTTCTCTCTCTCACAAAAGGTTGCAATGAGCAAAATGGAAAATGGATGTGTGAACTCAAGTGGGAGCTCAAGAGGCAAGAGACAACAACGATGATGATGAAATGGTCATGTGTGGAGAGTGAGGAGAAAACCTTTCTATTATAATAAAATGTTAGGATAGATCTAGATATAGAAAAATAATAAAAAACTATTAGATCAAATCAAGATCTAGCCATTAGGAATATTTTATTATATTTTAAAGAGGGAAAGATTATTTGAAATGGTCAAACATCTTTGTTTAGTAAACTAACTCAAAAATAATGATTTATTGAGTTAATTTAAAAAATGGTTAAAGTAATTAGCAAATAAAAAATGATTTATTAATTACTTTAAGGAGATATGGTTGTTATTGGGATTTACGATTACGGACAAAAGTATCTCCCCTAGGTCGGTGGCTAGCCTAGAGAACAAAGAGACAAGGAACACAATGTTTTTCCTTAAATTTAATAGATGACAAAGTGAGGCCGACCTGGAATCCTCCGCACACTTCCCTCCTTATTTAGCTTGGAAGCTCCAATTCCAACTCTGAATGCCAAAATTAGGACCGACACAGTCAAATAACATAATCCAAGAAACTACGAAATTTATGCAATATCATCTAAGTACTTCATTCAATAGATCAACATCGTATTGAAATAAGTGAAATAACAACATCACAAATAGGAAAACAATGAATTCTTTGCATTAATATAAATGGAAGGAGATTACAACCATAAGTAGCATTTGATCTTGTAGAAGAGCTCCTCCAAGTTGTTGACATGTCCTTTCCTTGTCACAATATGCACCTCTAATCACCTTAAATACATGAGATGATGACCACTCACTACAGTAGCATAAGGGCATAATCACTCTCCAAAATCCAACCCCCGACCACATAGAAAGTTGGGAATATATAGAGAAGTAGGGTAAGTTGGGAATTCTTATCCAATTACCAATCTAGGGTAAGAGATCCACCTTTGATGGAGGGATTGGATCAAAGGATAAGTGGTGAAAACTCCAAAGTAGGGAAGGATAGGATCTGAATGTTTTATCCAAGGTAAGCAGTTGAAACAACTTCTGGAAACTCCTAGAAGGGGAAGCTTTCAGAATTCCAACCATTCTCAAAAATTTCTAGAACCAATGTAGGTACAAAGGGGAGCAACTTGCTGGTGACCAACACAGGCCATAGTGGAGCAACCCGCTCGTGAACACACCCCAGTAGGCTTACAAGGAGCGTTGGTCCTCAAAATAGCTCAGATGAAGCAGTTTAGGGCTGAAGCTCTGGGGGATGAAAGGAACATGCTTAGGGCTTTGTGCAAGATGGTGACAAGGGGAAATAGGATGTTGATTGATCCCATTAGGAGACTCACTAATCGGATATGACAAAATGGAATATAAAAATGGTCAAAGTGAGTTGGAGATCATTACTAAATAATGATTTAATAATTATCTCATGAGAAAAATAAAACCTAAATAAGGAATAATAAATATTTATTTATTTATTTAATTATTCTTGTATGATTTAATCAAAAGGGATTAGAAATAATAATCAAATAGTTATTTAATAATTATTTTGAAATTAATAATGAATAAATAATTATTCTTATAGGTTTTTTGGGTTTTTAATCGGAAATAATTTAGGAAAATGTTTCTTTAAATTATTTTGTAACGTGAAAGTCGGTTTTAATGTGTAAAAACCCATGGTGTATTTCGATAAACCTAGTAGAAAAAGGATAGGTGATCATTTTTTAGGTGATAGCAGATTTTCTCCCAATGTATGTATGGCCAAAATACATTGTAGGTTCACTTTCATGAGACACCGAATGGAAGTCATAGAGAGAGAGAGAGAGAGAGAGAGAGAGAACCATTATTATAAGTGTCGGATGAGAGAAGCTATTAAAATTTGTTTTCCTTTCTACTTATTCACATCTTCTTCTCTATGTACCCTTCTCCCCAATTAGACTTATATCTCCCCATTGGACATCTCACACACACCCAGAGAATGTTGGGACAATCTACTGAATCACTAGACCATCAAGTGTACTACTCTTGTTCGTGCAATAATGAGCTGGAGTTCAGCAAGCGAGAAATGACCAAGTCAAAGGGAAATGGTGATTCCCTTTGCTTGATCAACAACACCGGGAAATGATGAAGGTTGGAACCAAGGTACACTACCCTCTAGGCCACTAATCTCTTGGAATAAATGTGTTAAAGTTGATAGAAGAGGGTTCGCCAAAGGTGAGGCAAAGAGGCTTCCTCAACAAAGGAACGAGGAACATAACGATATGGCTAATAGAGTTTGACACCATATATGATAAGGGAAAATAAGGTGATAGGTGGAATTATGAATTCCATTGTTAAAGCATCATATGCAAGGTTTACCTGGGAGCGACTGACACGATTCCATAGGGGATGGTCAATTACTCAAAAAAATGATTTTCAAAGAGAGATGAGGATAGCTAGAGACCAAATATGAGCAAGACATGATGAATGTGGCACCTGGAGGTATAATATATTGTAATAGGACTCAATGGGACATGGAACAGATGCCATGAGACATAAGGGTAGCTCATGTCTGATGCTTTGAATAAGGATGACTTAATAATGTTGCCACATGGGAAATGCCCAAAGGGGACAATAAAAACATGAGTAAATATTGATGATTCAGGAAGAAACTCGACACATAATTCGACAGTTGCAAAGACAAAGCAATGCCAAAGTATGAGCGATCGATATGGAGAGATTTAGTTTTAATAGGTGGCAGAGTGAGACCTTATGGAAAAAATGGCTTCTTAGGAAAGTTTCAAATTACCAAAAACAAAGAGAAACCCATTATATAGCTCAATGAGAGCTTTCCAATGGTGTAGATAGTTCATCAAATTAATCTATGGTTTCCTTATAATGGCCAAGGGAAATATTAGGGTTTTTCCTATAGAAGGGCTTCATGCCCCCAATTCCAATTCATTTGTGCATTGTGTTGTTGGAGAATTTTGAGAGAGGGAGAGAGCCCTAAACCCTGGCAAGCTCATAGCGGAAAAACCTCGAGGGAGACATTTGGATGAGTTTGTGGAGTGGCATTGCGTTCCGAGTGCTTGAATAAGGGATTCGAGCATTTGACCGTGCTAACATGAGATCCTCCAGAGGAGGATGAGTAGATGTAGGGGCATATGTGGCCCCAATTTTTGCATGTATTGTGATAGCATGCTATGAACATGCCATATGTATTTAGAATAATGGATTCCAAACAATTGTATCAATTTACATAATATGGTTACGTACTTTGTGTGTCGTCACCATTTATTATTATGATTGTCTTATTATCAAAAGAATGGCTTAATGCAGTGGGAGAAAGGCAATGGTGGATTGTTAATCTCATGTGGTAGTACATATATGGATCAAATGGACTAAATTTCTGGGTTCACATACATGGTATCTCCATACCAAAGAGTGGCTTCAAATACAATGAATTGATCCTCACCTAGAAGAGACTAAGGTTGTACCAAAATAATGTTTAAGGGACTAGGTTGTTCATGGAAGATGGAAGAATGATTAAGTGGATCATCCCTAGGGTAATCTGGAGTGATATGGGACTCTAGAGGCTCTTCGAGATGGGGAAGAATAGTGGTACTAGAGTTGGAACTACCAGATGCACTAGGAGGGTTGGGGAGAATTGCTTCTTTTGGACCCTTGAAATTGGATGCCCCCTTACTCAAACATTGCGTGGCAATATAATGGCCACAAGGTGGTTGTGGTTCAAAATCCTAGGTTCAAAGTAAGCAGTTATTGAACCAATCATCATCATAGGAGACATGGTTCACATACACAACGTCTTCTATGGGAGATTGTTGATAGGTAGATTGAAAGTCCATTGATATTGATACCAAAGTGTCTTTAGAGGATGCCTCCAAAGAAGCATATTCAGAAACTCCTAAGGGGTATGAAAAGGTCAATCCCATGGATGATGACATGTAAACAATAGAAGCTTTTGTCATTTCGACATCAGGGAAAGGAATAACTATGGTTGGTTGAGCAGCCTCATGTCCTGGCGACAAATTGGGGCCAGGATCTACAGGTAGAGAAGGAGGGCCACTACGAGTGCTATCTATTTCATGAAAAATGTGGAGTGTATCGCAAAATATGTTGATATGAGGACCGATGGAATAATGGATCATTTTTCAAATATTAAATAATTAAAATTGTTTTTTTTAGTGAGAGATTTGTGGGTGATTGTTAGAGATTTATGGAGTGATTTGTGGAGTTATTGATTGAGAAATTTGTGGAGTTGACAAAATCCCAATACCTCTCCTCATGTATAAATATATTTCTATATTAATGAAATAAGTTGAAATGGTGTGTGACAGTGGTACATTATTGTTGAATGTTTTATGCTTTGTAATTAAGTTTTTACTATATTTTTCTATCTTTAATTTGGTATCAGAGTCATTACCACCCAGAATTAGAGAATTTGTGAGATCTATGAGAACCCTCTTGCAAAACAGAACTTGTGTGTGTTTGGTACATGCGTGAAGAACCTGAATAACGAAGTGTTAGCCATGAAGCACCGTTGGAGCATGCGATGAAGATACGTCTGTAAGTTTAAACGTGGACGTGAAATTTGAAATAAGAGTGGAGTGAACTTTAAAGTTTTAAAGTTTACGTTAATGTTTCTTGCACACTCCTTTAGTTTGTAAAAAATACTTTATAAATTTGTAAAAGGGATTAATGTTTTTTTAAGAAAGTAAATATGTTTTATAAGGTTTTAAAAAGAGAAGTAATATTTCTTCTGTACGGAGATATAAGATGGTTTCCATACATAAGATGGTTTCCAATAATGAAAGGTTTTTGAAAATTTTAGTTTTTAGTTTTTTTTACTCTTTTAATTAAAAAAATTGATATTTTGTGGTGGTGGTTAAGTTTTATTTTTTGGGATATTTAGTTTTTGTTTTGGGTTGAAGTGGGACACATCGTGTTTTTTTGTGCATTTTCTCTTTATCGCTCTCTCTTACTCTTCTCATGGTGACAAGCAGTTTTGTATTGCCTAAACTTGTTGGCACATACTATTTTTATTGGAGGAAATGTATGCAACCTATATTCATCACTAAAAATGTATGGGAACTTATAACTGATGGATACGCTATGCCTTCTCCTGATGAATTCAAAGCATTAAGTGATGATGAAAAGAACTCTCTTCAGGAACTTATTAAGAAAGATAATGAAGCACTTTCACATATAGGCAGTGCTCTTGAATAATCTATATTTCCAAGAATCAGTGGTGCAATATCATGTAAAGAAGCATGGGATATCTTAAAGAACACATATGAAGGTGTTATTGTATCTAAAATGCAAACATTAAGGAGGAATTTTAAAAATGCATATATGAAAAGTAATGAATCCTTTCATGATTACATCATAGAAATGTAAGATCTTGTTAATCAAATGATGTCATTAGGTCAAGATGTTGTAGAAAGAAGGATAATTGAGAAGATTTTAAGAAGTGTTCTGCCTAAGTTTCAGATGGTCGCTACCAGTATTATGGTCTCCAAAGATTTAAATACCATGAAAATTAATGAATTAAGTGGATTCTTGTTAACCATTCAAGAGAATCAACCATCTGAGCAAGTTGAATATGTCTTTTATACAAAGCATAGAGGAGGAAGAAGTAGGGGTCAATATCATAATCAGAACCAAAATAGAAATCAACAAAATTCACAAGGAAATCATCACCTTCAAGAGGTAGAGGCAGGAATCCCAGTCAGTTTAGAGGAAGAGGCAGAGATTGATCTCACGGAAGAGGACAAGGAAGAGATGGATGCAAAAATGGAGGAAGAGGTGGAGGACCACAGCATTATTATTGCCAAAATTTTGGCCATCTGGAAAGAGATTGTTATGCAAAAATGCGAGATATGGAGCAAAAATGTGCTAATACAGTTGTTGAAGAAACTAGGAATGAGAAGTTATTCATCTCAAGTTTGATGGCACATAGTGAAGAAAGTGAAGCATGGTATATTGATTCAAGATGTTCAACTCATATGACATCTCAAGAGAAGTTGTTTACCAAAATTAATGACAATTATTCTGGTAAAGTAATATTTGGTGATGATAGTGTTTTTGAGGTGAAAGGGAATGACACAGTTGCAATACCAACATTACATGGAAAGAAGAAGTTAATTGAGGACACTTTGTTGACACCAGCATTGAAGAAGAACCTACTTTCTATAGGACAGATGATGGAGCAAAACTACAAGTTAGTGTTTGATAATAAAGAATGCTTAATCATGGCTAAGTTGAATAAAAATGCAGTTGTAGCAAGAGGTGAAATGACAGAAGACATAATTTTCAAGCTCTCCTTTGATTCAAGTAATTCAAAAAGTTTGAATACATTAGAAGAAGAAAATAGTAAGATCTGGCATTATAGGATGGGACATCTAAATTTTTAGATTTTGGTGTTGTTAAGAAAACATAACATGGTGAATGGTCTTCCTTATATCAAGTTGGATGATGATGTATGTGAAGGGTGTATTTTTGGGAAACAACACAAGGAAATTTTCTCAGATAGAACATGGAAGGCTAGAGAACATCTAGCGTTGGTGCATTCAGATTTGTGTGGTACAATGGAGATTGTGTCTTTTGGAAAGGAATGTTATTTTCTCGCTTTCATTGATGATTATTCTAGGAAGACATGGGTGTATTTTCTGAAAGAAAAGTTTGAAGTGTTTTCTAATTTTCTTGAGTTTAAGGCTTTAGTTGAAGAGCAAAGTGGCCTACAAATTCTCACCCACCCTAAGAACAAATAATGGGGGAGAATACAAGTCAAATGATTTTTTGAATTATTGCAGGAAGAATGGAATAAAGAGACAGTTTACTAATTCATATTCTCCTCAATAAAATGGTGTTGCAGAGAGGAAGAATAGAACCATAGTTGAAATGGCTAGAAGCATGTTAAAAACTTAGTCACTTGGAAATGAGTTTTGGGCTGAAGTAGTACATACAACAGCTTACACTCTTAATTGATGTCCTACAAAGGTAGTGTTGAATTTGTCTCCAAAAGAAGCATGGTCGGAATACAACCCAACTGTTGAACATATGAATTTTTTGTTGTACTGCATATGCACATGTTCCTAAGGAAAAGAGGAAGAAATTGGATGATAAGAGTGTGAAGTGTATCTTTATTGGATATAATACTGAAATAAGAAGTTACAGGTTGTTTGATCCAAAGGCAAAGAAGGTGATAATAAGCAGAGATGTTGTGTTTGATGAGAAGGGAATCTATCATCCAGAACAGGTACAGTTTGAATTGAAGAAAGATGCAGTGAATATTGGTGATGAATCAAATTCCAAGTTAGTAAAAGAAGATGAAGTTAAGAAGAAGCCTACGTGGCTTGAAAGGATTCATTCAGAAAGCAGCATTTTGGATAGAAATTTTGAAAGAAAGGTTACTATATCTCAAAGTTCTCTAGTGAATTATGCACTTATGGGACAGGTAATGAAAATGGATGAACCATGAGATTATGTAGAAGCATCAAGAAAGAATGAATGGAATGAATATATGGAAGCAGAAATGAATGCCTTGGTGAAAACAAGACTTGGTCAAATTACCGAAGGGAAAAGATGTAATTGGCACTAAGTGGGTTTATAAAACCAAGTATAAATCAGATGGCACAATTGATAAGTATAAGGCTCATTTAGTTACAAAGAGCTATGCACAAAAAGAAGGAATTGATTATACTGAGACATTTGCCCCAGTGGGAAAGTTGGATACAATCAGGATGGTTTTTGCATTAGATGCACAGTACAAGTGGCCAATTTTTCAAATGGATGTTAAATCATCATTTCTAAATGGTTATGTGGATGAAGAAATTTATGTGGAACAACCTGAAGGTTCTGAAGTTCCAGGAAAAGAAGATTATGTTTATAAGTTGAAGAAAGCCTTGTACGCTCTTAAGCAAGTGCCAAGGGCATGGTATTCAATAATTGATAAGTATTTCCAGGACCATGGCTTAGTTAAAAGTTTATCTGAGCCCAATCTCTATATCTTTCAGTCAGGACATGACATTCTGATAGTTGTCTTATATGTTGATAATTTGATCTACACAGGGAACAATACAAAATTATTTCAAAGGTTTAAGTCACTTATGATTGTTGAATTTGAGATGACAGATCTTGGTGAGTTGCATTATTTCTTGGGTATTGAAGTTTGGCAGAAGGAAGATGATATTTTCATGTCACAAGAAAAGTATACTTGGGACATTTTGAATAAGTTCATAATGTTGAGTTGCAAGTCAGTGGCAACTCCTTTGGAAGTTGGGTTGAAGTTATACAGACATGATGAATCCAATTCAGTTGATGTTACTTTGTATCGTCATTTGGTTGGAATTTTGATCTACTTAACTACAACTTGACCAGATATTTCTTTTTCATTCAATATGGTATCAAGATTTATGGCAGAACCCAAGGAAATACATTGGAAAGTAGAAAGAGGATTTTCAGATATCTGCATAGAACAGTTGGTTATGGTTTGGTATACAAGTCTACAGAAGATATCAGGTTGATTGGTTATGCAGATTCAGATTGGGTTGGACATATGGATGACAAGAAATCAACTTCAAGGTATTCATTCAGTATGGGTTCAATAGTAGTTGCTTGGAGTACTAATAAGCAATTGAAAGTTTCTCTCTCGACATAAGAAGCACAGTATAAAGCAGCAGTGACAACAGCATGTGAAGTAGTTTGGTTAAGAAGAATTCTAGAGGATCTACATGAAAAACAAGAGAAACCCACTCAGTTGATGTGTGATAATCAAAGTGTTAATCAGATGACCAAGAATCCAGTTTTCCATTAGAAGACCAAGCATATTGATATTCAATATCATTTTGTTCGGGATCTAGTTCAGCAAAGAGTGAACGAGATCAAGTATTGCAGGACAGATGAACAAGTAGCTGATATATTCACCAAAGCACTGTCTAAGGAAAAGTTCTGCAAATTCAGAGATGATCTTGGAATATTTCCAAATGATCATTATGGGGGAGAAATGATGGAATCATGGATCATTTGTCAAATATTAAATAATTAAAGTTGTTGTTTTTAGTGAGAGATTTATGGAGAAATTAGTGGAATGATAGGTGAGATATTTGTGGATGATTGTTGAAGGAATTATAGATTTATTGCTTGAGAAATTTGTGGAGTTGACAAAATCCCAATACCTCTTGTCATGTATAAATATATCTCTATGTTAATGAAATAAGTTGAGTTGGTTTGTGAGAGTTGTGCATTATTGTTGAATGTTTTATACTATGTAATTTAGTTTTTACTGTGTTGTTCTATCCTTCAAGGACAGTGATGAGAATAATGTTTGTAAGTCTAGAAGATGTACCAAAAACCCTCAGTTTAGCTATTTGTGACAAATAGCCCTAACAACAATGAAGATAAATGGAAAAATTGCTATTTCTCTTCAGATCTGCAAAACACTTGTTAGAAAACCTTGCACTTTAGCAACACTGATATGGATATCTAGCATTCCCCTCCATAGGATAGGTTCTTTTGTTCCCTTGCACTTTAGCAACTTTTCTCTCTCTGTCAAAATGTTGCAATGAGCAAAACGGAAAATGTATGTGTAAATTCAAGGGGGAGTTCAAGAGTCATAAGACAATAGTGATGACGATGAAATGACCATGTGTAGAGAGTGGGGAGAAAACATCTCTATTTATAATAAAATGTTAAGATAGATCTAGTTCTAGAAAAAATAATAATAAATTATTAGATCAAATCAAGTTCTAACTGTTAGGAATATTTTATTATATTTTGATTATTTGAAATGGTTAAATATCTTGATTTAGTAAACTAACCCAAAAAAAATGATTTATTGAGTTGGTTTATAAAATGGTTAAAGTAATTAACAAACAAAAATGGTTTATTAATTACTTTAAGAAGATATGGTCAAAGAGTTAGAGATAATTACTAAATAAATGATAATATTTTCTAAAATTAGAGAAATAAGATAATATGGAACAATAAATAATTAAATTTATTTAATTACTTCCTAGATGATTGATTAAAATGGTTAGAAATAATCATTAAATAATGATTTAATTAATTATTTCGAAAGAATTATAAATAAATAATATTTTTTTTAAATTATTCTTATGGGTTTTGGGTTTTATCAGAAATAATTTAGGAACAATGGTTTTTTTAAAATTATTTCCTAAGGTGAAAGTAGGTTTTAATGTGTAAAAAATCATACTACATGGTGTATTTTGGTCAAGCTAGTAGGAAATGGCTAGGTGATCAATTTTTAGGTCATAATATTAACTTCAAATTCAATGGTGAAAAATAAATTAACAGTTGTGGATAAAGCAATTTCTATCAAGGATGAAAATTAGAGAAAATTTTCACTATATTCTACCATAAAATTCAAAATAGGGAATTAAAAATATGCAAATTTGAATTTTGTAAATTTTATATCAAAATTGTAATGATGTAAAGCAATATTTTCACTACAATCTTATTGTTATCTCACATTGCATCATCTTTGATTATTCCATTGGATTGATAGAAATTGAGTAGTTGTATTGATGTGAATTCAAAGTGCAATGATTTATTCATTATCCTTGTAAACTCGGTCATCTAATACAAATCTAAATTTACTCTAAAATTAACTTATATTCTTTTACTTTAAAGTTAATTGGCATTTAAAAAAAAATTGAGAGTATTTCTTATTATTTTTAATGTAATGTTATGTATGTGACAACATCTCCCCATACTGAAATGTAAAGAGTCTCTTTACCCCCAATAAACAATGCTTCACACCTTTCTCTATGAAACCGGATGCCCAGATTTCAACACCATGGTTACCATACTTAACATTGATTTGATCACCTTCATATATATACTTGGAGGATAATACAAAATAGTATATCTCTGAAACGAGGGAAGTAAACATTCAAAAAAATTAAACATAGATCATCGTCACAATTGAATGATATAAAAGTTTAAAATTGACTAAAATATTTATTAACTATTTTTTTGTAAATAAATGTTTTTCACAATACACCATCTTTAATTATTTTATTTGATTGATAAATCTATAAAAACTAAATGATTTTATTGCTATAAATTTTATATTGCATTGAATTATTTTTTATTACCATAAATTTAAATTACATTATTTATTTATTATTTATTTTTCTTTAATTTAGTGGTTTAATATAACTCTGATTTATTATAAATTAATTTATTTTTTTAATTTTAAATTTATATAAAAAAAAAAATTAATGTAATATTTCTCATTATTTTAATCTGATATTATATAAATACCACATATCTCCATACTAAAATATATCATAAACCGCTTCTTGCATTTCTCCTTTAAAACATCACATCGAGAGCCCAAGTTTCTAACACCACGGTGGCCATACTTATTATTGACTTGATCACCTTTATATCTAGAATGGGGGGATGATAAAAAGTCATGTATCTTTTAAATGACGAAAGTAAACATGGAAAGGAATCAACCACATATATGATATGTCGTATAAAGACAAGAGAGGCTTATGCCAAAATTTATGGATATAAAAGATTTAAAATTGACTTAAACTTTAATTAAATATTTGGTTTTTTATAAATTTAGAAGAAAAAATGATTTTAAATTACAAATTCATGGATTAACTTCATATTACTTACTAATTTTATAATTTAAGACAAAAAATATTCTAATTTT
>APFE031186594.1:0-10715 GCA_000404065.3 Pinus taeda
CAACATCTGCAACTTTGTAGTCTTCACCTTCTCCATGCCTTGATAGGCAGTTTTGAGAATATCCCATGCCTCTTTGGATTTTGTTGCTGCTGCAATCCATGGAAAGACACTTTAATGTGCTGATTAGAAGAGGAAAAAGAGGGCTTTGGCATCCTTCTTCTTATCGCTCTTCAACTAGTCTCTTTCTGTTACTGTCAAAGCAGCCAGTGCTGTTGCATCTGCAGGTTCAGCATAGCCAGTTTCAACTAGCTCCCATATTCCTTGAGAAGCAAACAATGATTTCATTTTTATGGACTAATCACTGTGATTTTTCCCATTAAACTGTGGCAGTTGGGAATTTGTCAAACCTGTTCCAGCATCTGCCATCTTAAGTCTGTATAGGTAAAGAAGAGATACTCACTGTAAAATTAAAAACAAGAAAAAAATTTCTCTGCTGAAAAAATTTGCTCAATAAACTTCTTACAGCTCCTACAGTGAAAAAAAAACTCTGTTTTTGACTCACTGAGTGCCTAGACTAGCTCTGATACCATGTTGGAATTTTCTGCTAAATTCCTTAACAAACAGATAACACAAAAATGCTCTGTTTATGCTCAGAAAACTGATAGTTTTGTTTTCTCAACTTGGTGTTGCAACAACAAGATTCGATGTTGTAGCAACAGGAAACGGTGTTGCAACAATTGGATTCTGGTGTTGCAGCAACATGAAATTGGTGTTGCAGCAACAGGAAGTTGGTGTTACAGCAACACGATTTTGACGGTAAGTCACTTTAAGAAGTTGGGCGTCAAAATCACTTATAAATTTACAGTGAGACAATTGACGCTTGGTATAACAGCAACTAAATCAAGTTGGTGTCAAATCACTAATAGACTTACAGAGTAAAATCAAAGTGTTTTTGACACTTGGTGTAACAGCAACTGAAAATCAGCAAAACAGTAAACTTGTATTCATGAAAAATAAGAAAGCTGATACAAAAAACTTAGTTGTTACAAGAGGAACACTTCAATTCCAGAAATCGATTTTCTCTTACTCAAAAAATCGCAGGTTCAACACTGTTGTGCATTTACAGAAGAGACACACTCTTGTTCTTCTAACCTTCTCTCAGAAACAGAACTGCTGTTCCGAAATTTGTTACACTCAGACAGAAAACAGAAGTGTTGTTCTTTTTTTGCTTACACCTTCTTGCACTTGAAAATAGAACTACCGTGCATTACATTTATAGGAAAATAAAAATCTGATTAAACAATAAACTAAGTAAAATATTTGCTAATATTTATCTGTGTATTTATTGCAGAAGACGGTGATGCCTTTTTCAGTGGAAATTAGTCAGTTGCAGGGGAATTAATTTCTGCACATTTAATGTTCATTTAAAGTGCAAAATATCAGTGGACTTTTGTGGCTTCTGGATAACTGCTGAAATCAGATCTTTGTTCAGCATTTATGTGATGTAGTTGGAATTAAATTCCAACGGAAAGGACTTCTGTCTTTGCGACCCCTTCTTGTTCTTGAAAAGGACTTGTCAATACAATACTCTCTTGTGTGTTTCCCCTATTTAGAGGCACTGAATGTTGGAGCCTCATTCTTTAACTGCATAGAGCAATAAGGGAACTTTCCTTTGTGCTATTCGGGAGCATTGAAAGACTGATAACATTCATTGAAACAACAATAAGATCTTCACCATTCATTTATTCTATAAACATTCCTCTAGAACCCATCTCATTTTCTTTTTCTATTGAGAATGACAAAATTTTAGATACAGATTCAGATATTCCATCTGCTCCTCTTGAGGTTTAAATGACATCTACAATTCTGCATCGTTGTTTATAATATTATTACATGACCTCCAGTATAAGTTAGATAAAGAGGATGGTTTATCCATTCTATCTATCGCGTATTTTGATTTAATAATGAGCCCATCCAATACTTTTGTTGTTCATTGAAGGCCTAAACTATATTGTAGGTTATACAATAGAATCTTTGTGGAGACAACAAGTCTAACCCTTCGATCACAGTTTCCTTTGGGAGTGTTTACTTTACAGTGATAATATTTAGTTGTAGACCAGTTTACGGTGTTAGAATGTAATGGACCATAGAGAAGCCAACAACGAGGAATAAAATCTATCAATCAAAATTCGATAAGAGAGGAACTAATAATTCAAATGCGTATATAAGACATCAAGAAGGTTATTTCTGGTCCAAATTGGGCAACATTCCATTTAGAAACACAAAGAATAAATATAGTTATGTGTGGATATTTTTCTTTTATTTTTAGATGCATGTAGTTTATTTTTCTAAGAAACTAGAGTCTAGAGTTAGTTTATGCTTTTGGGAAGCTAGAGTCTAAAGTCCATTTCCGGATTTCCATTTATAATTTAGACATTCCTTGAGGGTGACCGGATTTGTGAGCTACTCCATTTTGAAAAGACACACTATCTACATTGCTACTTTCTCAGAATTGATGTAATGGTTTGGGCCAAATCAAATGAACTTACCCAAAATTTCCTGAATGACGCACAAAATGTTGTTTTGGGAGAGCTCAATATGCATCATGCACCTGTTAACTTCATTATACATCTATTAACTTTGATGTACACCATTTAGATCATTTATCATCTCCTAGCTTCAACTACGACTTGTTAGCATAACAGGACAAAAAACTAAGAATATGTTTATCCGTCATTAGCTTAACTGTATACAACGAAAAAACAAGACTATTTGAGGCTCTTTAAAATGACCTTACTAGACTAACCTCACCTACCTCATCCTAGGAATGTGCTAAGAAGATCTCTCTAGTCCCTTCTCTCTGTTGTTGATAGGTATGTCCTACATGTCTCATGTCTGCGGATGCAGGTGATTTGTAAGCTCCGAGATGAAGTTTAGCCTCCTATGTCTATTGCTTCTGCTTTGGTACCTACTTTGTGGATTCATATCGTATTCGAAGAGATGTTGGTATAGGGTTAATGGGTGGAACAAAGTGAAGGTAAGTTAGGGAGTCCACATCAATGTTAGAACTAGCTTAGGTAATAGAAAGTCCTGACCCTTGATTTATTCCCTTCAATCCTTACGAAGGTACATAAACCTCAATCCTTACAAAAGTAAGTAAGTGAGCATGAAATCTAAAATTGAAATGAATATGGTGCCATAGATATTTCCAAAAACCATGAAATTTCCAACCTGTAAATTTCATGTGGCCAAGAGTAGAGTGCAACCCTCTCTCACCTATCTTATTTGGGTCTTACTCACTGCATTTGGTGAGTAAAAGATTCATTGGAGCCCTGGCATTTTGGTTCTTTCTCGCTGCATTGGGTGAGTAATAGATTCATTTGAGCCCTACCTTTATGGATATGTAAGTAGAATATTCACTATAGTATTTAGAAGCACATTGGCTACATGCAAGCATCTTTCATATCTTTATTAGAATTTATTTAATGTTTATTTTATATTTTTCATTATTATTATGTGTGGAAAATAAAATTGTTCGAGACACTAAGGACTGCCATCTGTTGCCCCGCATGTTAACCACTTTTCTTCTGTTTATGCTATTATGTAATTTGGGTTTTCTTCCTATAGGTTGATTCATTGACATAAAAGATGTGTTATAAAAATTCTAGTGTCTTTAATGCATGGAGACACCCAACAAAAAGAACGTGATGCAAGCATAATTTCATGCAAATAAAACGCTTATTTTAATCACAACCCATTATTTAAATCACAACAGATGTTTGGTCTCCTTGTCTGAATGTTCAACAATAAATTTTTGTTGCCTTGCGTCCCTTACTTTACTCCTTTTCATTATTTATTAGTTGATTAACATTTTACTTTTGTGTATATCACGATGTTTCCTTGGTGATAAAACTATCATTTTCCTAGCAATCATGAATTTTACATTTATAAAATAAAATTGGTCACTCAGGTAGCTGCAAATCCCCATTGTGTGGAAAAAACCATTCCATACCCTATTTGAAACTTCATATAAAACAAATGATACTACATATTGTTTCAAGAGAAGCCTTGGCGTGTGGATTAAGGAGTTGAACTTAGACATCTCATTGCCCACTCGGCAAACCTTCAGATGAAAGAAAACAGCTCCGTCAGAGTAGTTAGGGGAAATGGGAACGTATTTCTTCACATTCAATGAAGTTGTTAGTGATAATGGCGAAGGAGAAGAATAAAATGAGTATTTTATTCATAACCAAAGTGGGTTCTCTTAGGAAGTCAAAGCTACCAATGTGAGGGATTGTTCGAATCTTCCTATTTAATTAACAAATATATGGAAAGGATTTGCAGAAGAATATTCCAGGTTTGCAGCATTGGCTCCTTACATGAGTGGTGTTCATTTGCTTAGACAGGATGTTATAGAGTGACTTTTTCAGTTTATTTGTTTTTTCAATAATAATATTTAGAGGATTACATATATGGTGGAGTTTTTTTCTCGATTTGGACCTTATCTAGGAATTTTTGAGGGGATTTAGTTTCATGTTTTTCCTTCATTGGAGGATTTGTCTTCATTCGATGAATGAAACTTTCGAAAAGAGGGATTCAGTTACAGGTTGTATTCTATCCCCTTCTCGTTATTTATTTTGTTTTTCCTCTTTTGGATTTTCATCAAAATAGAGTTCGAGTTGTGTGCAAAATAGCATACATCATGTATTTGAAGGTTGAGGCCATAAAGAGTTAGTGCAGGTCATAACAAAAATCAAACCTTGTTGGACAATAATACAAAGTATCGTGTTCAAACCTTCTAATCAAGCGTTAGTTCCACATCAATCTAGCTAGCCAGAGAGCCAAACGGAATGGTACTCGTCAACCCTATTAACAAAGGGCTCGTCGTGGCTATGTTACCAAAAACATGACCAAGAGATATGTTTATTGGTTTGTTTCCATTCACACTGTTGTTCGAATTTTCGCATTGAAGCATTTTATATTCTAATATATTCTAGGATGGGGTGTGGCTTCAAAGTTCTTATCCCTTGAAATCCTACAACCTTGTTTCTTATTATGTTCCCATTTTGTATTATGCTTCTTGTTCTAGACCCCGGTTTCTCGTAAAATGGAGTTCCGCATTAAGCCTCCCATCCAACCATGAATTAAGGTTCTCATTAGTTCGCTAACTAATAATGTCCTGATCAACCTTTCCGACACATAGGATTGGTCCTGCCTTGTCCATGGAGAAATCCTTTGTTGGCCCTCAAGGTAACCTTGCCATTGAAGCAATGCCTTGTTGGCATTCTTTGTCTTTAAGTTCTAAAAAATGATGCTATGATTACTTGGAAATGTTATCATCTTACAAAACCCAAATCGCTAGACCTAGAAAAATGGAAACTCTGCAAAATGTACAAATGACAACTTCATGCCCAAAATTCTAAACCACTCATCAGCAGGGTGAACCTATGAAAAAAAATTGACCTTATCATAAAACATATGATCACAAAAAATAATCAAACTTAGTATTGAATTCAAGGTGGTAGGACAAAGTTAAGCCCCAACAATGCTTCAAACAAAAATTCATCTCATCATTTGTGGGGTACAGGATTTCCCACATTGTGGTTCCTTTCTCCACCCCGTAACTACACATTTTCTCGCGTTCACACCCCACCCTTGCTGATTACCAATATTTCCTGCACTGATGTAGGCTAACTACTAGCATTTAGTACCTCATGTCTCTCTCTCCCTCATTGTAAGTGTCATTTTATAACATGTAGCAACTTGTTTATTGTGGCCAAGTTGAATGAATTCAAGGTCATCTAGCATCATCACTAAAACATTAAGTGACTTCTCATTTTAGTTTGGAGAAAAAAGAGGTCATGGTAAAATGAGATCTCTCGGTGATCATAATTCGAGGCCTTTGTGCATCATCGTCACTATAGAAAGATACTTTTAGTTTTATCTTGGAAAAATAATAAACTACGATAAACGAAGATCTCTGGATGATTTATACCTAGTTGTATCATATCCATATGTAATCTCCCCTCATTTGAATGAGGTCATTATTCAAATTAGTGTCTTTGTTAAATCCATGTGTTATCTCTGCTGTATTGGAATTACTTTTGTACATGTTATCTCAAGTATGATAAGTATTTCAATGGAATTTCCCACTCCTTTAAATAAAATAGCACACATCAATATATTCTCTATTATATTGAATGAGGACATTACACACACATTTATACAAGCAGTAGTCTCAAGATAGGAATTCTATCTTAGACGTATAGTAGTGTGGTTGAGAGGTTCTCTCAACCGCACACTAAACTAGGAGAAACTAAATTCCTATCATGTAGGAACAAACTCCTCAAATGGAGAATTACAACCATAGACAAGTAGGAATTAATTATTTCTAACTCCCCCCTTTAATGACTACTTTTTATGATAGTCAAATCCACCACCATGAGGCGAATTTCATGTACAGAACCTCCAAAACACAATCTGCCTCCCTTGGACAGATCCATAAATTCTCTGATCTGCTTCCTCTCGCAAATCGTCAAACGAAGATGAGGATTCCCACAGATCCCCTTGTACTCAGAAAATTAAAAAATCATCTTAGTCCGAGCGAGGTGTTCTACAGTCCACCTGCTCAATTGAGCACAAAGCTCTCATGTACATCCGGCCACAAAGGCACCTCAAGCCATAGAGGCGATTCCGCCACAAAGGCACCTCAAGCCACAAAGACGATTTTGCCACAAAGGCACGCTGGTCACAAAAGCACTTCAGCCACAAAGACTCTATAGATGGTTTCTGGCTCACCACCAACCCTCACTTTACAGTGACAAAAGATGGTTTCAAGTTGACCATAAACCATTACAAAGTGGTTTTAAGATCACAACGAACTTCAGATGCCTTTAAAACTTACATTTCATTCCACATTTTGGAGTTGCTCGGTACATACAATGACCATTACGATAACTGGTCTTGCTTATAATATGCTAGGAAGTCTATTCCACAAACCATACTGAATCAAACAAACAACTATTTTGCTGTCCACCATAAACATTGTCACTGCTCCTTTACCTCCTCTTTTCCATTGTTCATATCATCTTCAACATTATCTTTGGCATCTGTCTAATAGTTATCTTGGATTTCCATATTCCACACAAGTGATTGGTTAGAGTAGCCAATTCTATCCAAATCACTACACATCATCTTGGGTTGGCTAGACTCAATATATTAATCAATTCCAAGACAAATCTATTATCTATAAACAACATGATATTCTTTACAGACAATTGAGAAACATATTTCATTTATCATGACCAAAGATATTTATGATTACCATCAGGAAAGCCTTGAGGAGTCATGGGAGCTCCAAAGTCCCCATACCTCATGCGTTGAAGTCAAACTAATCAACAATTGTTGCACGCGGCACCAGTCTACACCATTTCTCCAGATCTTGGAATACACTTTCCAATTTTCATCGAATTTCTCAAACATTGCTCGACCCCTCTTCATTCTCAACACACCTTTCTTGTAACACGATCCAGGTGTGGTTTCATGGCGGTCGATGAAAGACCCTGCTGTGTAGTGTGAGGCTTGATGCAGGTGTGGACTTTGAGGGAATCCAGCAGGATTTGTCAGGGATTTTGAGCAGTTTCACCGAGCACATTCTCAATTGATCAGAAGACTCAAAAATATTTAAAGGAAGCTCCACCATGAATTCACCTTTTTCAACTGTTTCTCCCCTGATGGATATAGTCATCATCATTTTCCTGTTGAGCCTGCATTCCACAGCTACCGAAGCACCAGATATAACTTAGCCATTTTCACTATGCCTACCCTCTAAACATGCATCGGAAAACACATTTCCTGTAACCACGACAGATCCAGAAGCCTTCTCTTCAGCTGCAATATTAGTGGCAACACCCAAAGCCAAGTAGCTCAGGAAAAAAGCCAATCAAAATAGACATGCGTGCAATTGAATTTCTTCGCCGATCATGGTGTCGACTGAAATTCCTCATGCGTTGTGTATTATTCCTTTCAATAGAATATGGTTGATGGTAAAAGAAAAACACCGCAGGCAAACAAAAAGACCATATCCGAAGAATGGCATTGGGACCTAGAAAGCTATGCCCTAGAAATTTTAGTAAGGAATCTGCCAATGCTGTGGGATGGATGAGATTATTTAGTGGGTACAGCACGAAATCAAATGCGCCAAAGAAGGCAATGAAGGGCAATATATGGGAATAGGAAAGAGCCCTTTTTGATAAAACATTTGAAAGCTTGGTGAAATAATCATGAACCCAATGTCTTCAGAAATGGAATGATCTCAGCATTGCTTCCCTTGGCAGCCACCACCAACACATCCTTGGTGTCTCTCAGAATTGTGTAGTTCAAAAGAATGCAGAAGAACATCATTCAAAGAGGGATCACTTTAGTGTGATTGGCTCAACTCCCATGAATTTCTTTGGGGGAGGAATAAGCTCCTGTGCATCACTACCACCCGCATCAGCAGTAATGCATATGCATCGAGACCTTCTGTTGACGAGGGTACCATTTTGAAGTTCAGGAGCAAACAATTCTTTGCTCTCGTTAGACGCTTCAATCAGGGAACCACCCAATATGCCAAATTTATCTGTTTTCCTGCTTTCAACAACCAAAACCTCAGATTTCCCCTGGAAAAGCCCATTACTCAATCTAAATGCAACCTTACTAGAAATCCGAGAACTTGCAGTTCTACGTGCAGGCGAGACATATTCACTAGGAATGACCTCACTAGCTCCAACTGTTGCCTCCATTCCTAACCACTTAAATTGGGATCCCCCTTCCCCCTATTAATCTTTATAAGATTCAAATCAAAAAGCCCTCTAAGATACTATCAGAAACCCATCCTCCAAAGCCCTCCAAAACCCTTCATCTAAAAGTACGAAACACTCAGAAACCCATCAAAACCATGATCAACTCTAACAGAAATCCATGGAAAGAACCCCCTGACAAGCTCTATGATCAATTAAAATGAAAAGAAACTTAGTGACTCTACAACACTATAAACAAAACGACACCAACGCTGTACGCAAACACAATCATTACTTCTCCACAAATTCATATCTGTAGGCACGAAATGTTAATGGGAAGACTCCCCTTCAACAAGAATACCCTGATACTCTACAGACTCACCACCATGTTGAGCCACGACTGCACTAGCAGATTCACGACCACACAGACTCACCAGAAATGCTGCGAATGCTCCTTAGAATCTTAGGTAGCGGCTCACGGCTCTTTACTCTCTCACTCTAGCTCTGGAGCTCCACGAATTCAATGCTTAACCATGGTTGAATAATGATGAAAGCCCTGTTAATGATGTTGGGCCGCACTATAAAAGTCTGTGACTGCACATTTCTCTCCAGGAGAGATCTGGTCAACGACAGTGGCCACACAAACTCTCTGCAATCTCAGGCTTGAATCTCCCAAGTAGCTTCCCCCCATAACTTGGTAAAGAGATTGGCCTCATAGCGCTCTTCCTCGTCGGCCATGGTAGATCCACGTAGGTAGCAGATCTCAACACCAGCTTGGCT
Organism: Pinus taeda; assembly: GCA_000404065.3. Taxonomy (NCBI): domain Eukaryota; kingdom Viridiplantae; phylum Streptophyta; class Pinopsida; order Pinales; family Pinaceae; genus Pinus; species Pinus taeda. Next base: position 9,501 of record APFE031186594.1, read on the forward strand.
TCCTCTTCCAAACTTGATCCCGCAATAAAATGCTCGTGAAATCTACAAACAATTCAACAAAAACGAGCAGTATCTGCAACCCTACGAATCCTGAATATTTGATTTCTTACATTCTTTCGGTAGTCACCGGACACACATATCGCTTGCGGATTACCACCACAGGATCCTAACATCGATCCTGATCTGCCGACAGATCTCCATTCGGTTGGGCAGAAAAAACTTCTGAGGCCAAACAAAAAATTTGGCTCTTGGCCCTTGTCACACCATGCTTTGCTGAAGACAATGCCTTTCCTTGCCACAAGTGGCAGCTTAGTGGTAGTCAGAAAAAGAAAGGCCTTCTGCAAAAGTAGCACAACAATTCAAGTTGCAGTGATCCAAGACTCGTCCTCTTCTCACACGACAGTGATTCAAGAAGCACCGATGGTCGCTCTTAAAACAAGGCAGCCTCTTGCAGCCTCTTCACATGATGGACTCGATGCTACGTGACTCCAGACTTGGCACGCCGATGAAAGAATAAATAACGTGCAAGGCAAGAACTATATCGGTGCGACTATGGCGCTAGATCCGCGCTCAATTTCTCTTGAAAAAATGCGCTTCCGAAATCTGCTTCCTAGGCGCATAGTTCTTCCTAGCTTTCACTATTTAAGGTTGCAGAAAGTCCTCAAACCTTGAATCCACCGAAACCCAGCAGATCGTCCTTTAGGCAACCTCCTCGAAGCATACGAGATACAATGCCCCACAGTGGGTGCGAATGGCCCCAGCAATGAGTCTGAAAGCAACGATCCACACTTCTCCCTTAGGCAGACACGGAGCCACCACGCAGCCACACTTAGACCTAGGTTGTTAATCTCTTTATTTCCTTAGCCCAGGAGGGGCCAAGCCCAGGAGGGGTGAGGCCCTCACAAGCTCTGATACCAAGATAAAATAGCACACAACAATATATTCTCTATTATATTGAATGAGGAGATTATACACACATTTATTCAAGCAATAGTCTCAAGATAGGAATTGTATCTTAGATGTACAGTAGTGTGGTTGAGAGATTCTCTTAACCACACACTAAACTAGGAGAAACTAAATTCCTATTATGTAGGAACAAACTCCTCAAATGGAGAATTACAACCATAGACAAGTACGTATTAATTATTTCTAGCTCCTTTAACCACCAACCAATGGTATTCTTGAAGCCAAGAAGATAAATGAAACACTCCAAAG